>JAODAL010033845.1:0-45039 GCA_025379985.1 Phyllomedusa bahiana | reverse complement strand
ATGGGGGGTTAAAGACTCCTTTTTCCCGGCCTTTTTAAAATCTGGGGTTCAGAAAGGTTTAAGGGTCATACGTGGCCCAACAGAGACAGTATATGCCCCCTTCAACTAAAAGGGTGGTTGAAAAGCCCTTTTTTTTCCGGCATTTTTTAATCTGGGGTCAACAGGTTTAATGGCAACGCGTCCGGGGACATTTTCTATCAAGTCCAGTTCAAAAAAAATGGGGTTAAAGACTCCTTTTTCCGCATTTTTTAAAATCGGCTCAGACAGTTTAATGGTCATCGGGGCCCGGACAGGACAGAAAATTGTCCATTCAACTAAAATTTTTGGTTGAAAACCCTTTTTTCCCGGCATTTTTTTAATCGGGGGTCAGACGGGTTTAATGGCATACGGGGTCCGGGACTGATAGTCAATGCCATTCAACAAAAATGGGGTTGAAAGACTCCTTTTTCCCGGGCATTTTTTAATCTGTGGTCAGACAGGTTTAAGGGTCCATGCTGCGTCCAGACGGGGTTTGTCAATGTCCAGTCAACAAAATGGGGTTGAAAGATCCTTTTCCCGGGCACTTTTTATCTGGGGGGTTAGACAGGTTTTAAGGGCTGCTGCGGTCCAGGGGGGTTTTGTAAATTTCCATTAAACTAAAGGGGTGGTTGAAAGACTCCTTTTTCCGGCATTTTTTAACTGGGGTCAACGGGTTTAAGGGCAACTGGGTCCGGGACAGTTCTGTCAATGTCCATTCAACTAAAAGTGGTTAAAAACTCCTTTTTCCACATTTTTTAATCTGGGGGTCAGACATTTTTTAATGGTCTTACTGCGGCCAGGACAGGTATAGTCAATGTCCAGTTCAACTAAAATGGTGGTTGAAAGACTCCTTTTTCCGGCACTTTTTAATCTGGGGGTCAGACAGGTTTAAGGGTCTTGCTGCGGTCCAGGACAGGGTTTGTCAATGTCCAGTTCAACTAAAATGGTGGTTCAAAGACTACTTTCTTCCGGCACTTTTTAATCTGTGGGTCATGCAGGTTTTTAGGGTCATGCTGCGTTCCAGGACAAGGGATATTCAATGTCCAGTTCAAGTAAAATGATGGTTCAAATAATACTGCCTTCTGGCACTTTTTAATTTGTGGGTGATGCAGGTTTAAGGGTCATGCTGTGGTACAAGACAGGGATAGTGAATGGTGTGTGACTTTTTTTCTGTGGCTTTTATAGCCTAAGTGTTGTGCTTAAGATGTAGCAGGTATCCATTTGACTGTTGTGGCTGTTAATTCCAGCTTTTCCAGCCTTTTTTGGGTGCAAGAATGAAGGTGTTGTTGCTCTCCCATAGACTTTAATGGTCATCGCTCATAATCGACTGCTCACTATCGAAAAACCTTATCAATGGTGGCCGACTATCGACTATCGCCCGATGTCGATAGCCAACGTAATCGCTCAACACTAGTAGGGATCAATGGAGAGATAGTATCAATGGGTTGTGGTGGTGGTGGTGGTGGTGGAGGTAAAGCCGCTTCCCAATCAAGTAGCAAGTCAGTGGCAGGAGCAGGTGGGGTTGGTAAAGGCAACATTGAAGTCCCTGCGGATTTGTCCGTAGGAGAGATAGGGGTCTTCTCGTGTTTTGGAAATGAAGTAGTAAGTGCTAACCAAGTGTGCTTCAGGCTTTTGGCCATGGCATCCGTTACAACAACAATTCGTATTTCCCTAAGTGTTGGGACAGGTCCATGTTCCAGCAAAGCATAGAGTAATGTCTGCACACTAAGCATTGACAGGAAGTCAAAAAGTCCTGCAGAAATGAGGGGTATAGACAGAGACTTGAACTTATTATCTTGTGCCACAGCCAGTATATTGTGAATGGTTTGAGTCAGTAGGCTAACACAATTATCATGTGATAAAGTGTTATATATGGGACCCACAGCATGAATGATGTAGTTACACTTCAAATTGCCCGCAGGGGTGACCAGAACAGCGGAAACAGGGAAGGCAGTGCCTTCAGCACGGGAAAGAAGGGCATCACAAGCCTTTTGTATATCAGTTCCGCCGTGACGAGCAAGTTGCCCTGACATACCACCTACAAGTTGTAGATGTGAATTAGTAGGGTTGACAATAGCAGTAGTATCTTGGAACACAATATCTCCTTTAATAATCATGAGTGTGGTAGAAATGTCCCAGATAGAGGTAATCAGCATAGGGATATTCTCTGGTGGTGGTTCCACACTAGGGCCAGGCACAGAGCGTCTGGTAGTGAAGTGCGGTCTGTCATGAAATGAGCTGAGTTCATCATCCGGGTGAAATAAACATACAGTATCTTCATTTTCAGGATCAGAAGCTTCTCTTTTATGAGACATCTTAGGGGTAAAGCCTCCAACAGCAATAGGCAACTTTGAATCCTCTGCAGTATCCTCGGCAGTCCCCAAGGTGAGAATAGGAGCAACAGATGAGGAAGGTATATAAAAAAGTTCCTGATGCAGTGAGCAGTGGGTAGAGTGGTTGTGGGGTAGCAGGTGCACCAGCAAGGATTGCATGAGTTGGTGCAGCTGCATCATTGTGAGTAACTGTTGGAGAAATTTTGGGTTTATCAAGATGGCCGTAGGTAGGCCCTGATCTGGAATGAGCAATATGGCCATTGGAAGTAGGAAGTTTGGGTGTAGCAATATGGCCGACCTCAGGAAGTGGGGAATTGTCTCGAGCAATATGGCCGACAACAGGAAGAGTAGAATTGACTGTACCAATATGGCTGCCTACGGAGGAAGAGGCAGGGCTTTGTTTAGTATCTCCGGTAGGAGAGGGAGAGTGAGCTACACCAAAATTGCCAATAGAGGAAGTACGTGTCTCCAGTACTGGGGCAGAGAGGGAAATGCAGGGAGGGATAGGGTGGGTCATCCCCTCCCACAGCTAACACAATATTCAGCAGAAATGGGATTCTGTTGACCACAAATTGGGCAGGTCCAACACTGGGGATCGTAGGGAGGTGGTTCTGGCATAAGAGCATACATGTAATGAGTTTCATAGTTTCATAGTTTGTAAGGCTAAAAAAAAGACAAGTCGTCCATCTAGTTCAGCCTGTTGTGCTAAGGTGTTGATCCAGAGGAAGGCAAAAACCCCCAATGAGGTAGAAGCCAATTGTCCTCATTTAGGGAAAAATTCCTTCCTGACTCCAATCTGGCAATCAGAAAATCCCTGGATCAATGACCCCTCTCCTGAATCCTAGTCACTATAACTTGTTATATTAATACGCTCCAGAAATGCACCAAACCCTTTTGAACTCGTTATTGAATTCACCATGACAAGTCCCTCTGGCAGAGAATTCCATAGTCTCACTGCTCTTACAGTAAAGAAATCCCTTCTATGTTTATGTAGAAACTTTCGTTCCTCAAGACGTAAAGGATGCCCCCTTGTTCTAAATACAGCCCTGTGTATAAATAAATCTTGGGAGAGATCTCTATATTGACCTTTGATGTATTTAAACATAATTATTATGTCCCCCCCGAAGCGTTCTTTTCTCTAAACTAAATAACCCTAATCTTGCCAATCTTTCTGTGTACGTAGTCCACCCAGTCCTTTTATTATTTTTGTTGCCCGCCATTTGTACCTGTTCAAGCTCTACAATGTCTTTCCTGTGCACTGGGCCCAAAACTGTACACAATATTCCATGTGTGGTCTAACCAGTGACTTGTATAATGGGAGAATAATGTTCTCATCATGTGCATCTATGCCCCTTTTAATGCACCCCATGATCCTATTTGCTTTGGCTGCTGCTGCCTGACACTGGCTGCTACAATTAAGTTTACTGTCCACCAGGATTCCCAAGTCCTTCCCATGTCACTTTTTACCCATGTATTTTTCCATTAACATGTAATCATGTAATGGATTTCTCTTCCCCATGTGCATAACCTTGCATTTATCAGTGTTAAACCTCATCTGCCATTTCCCTGCCCAGGCCTCCAACTTATCCAGATCCCTTTGTAATAACATATTATCCTCTATTGTGTTGATTACTTTACAGAGCTTAGTATCGTCTGCAAAGATCGATAATAATACTGTGTATTCCCTGTGTAAGATCATTAATGAAAATGTAAAAGAGGATAGGGCCCAATACTGACCTTTGTGGTACCCCCACTAGTAACAGGGATCCATTCTGAGTATGTACCGTTAATTACCACCCTTTGTTTTCTATCACTGAGCCAGTTACTTACCCACTTGCACACATTTTCCCCCAGTCAAAGCATTCTCATTTATTTACCAACCTTTTATGTGGCACCGTATCAAATGCTTTAGAAAAATCTAGATATATGACATCCAGTGCCTCACCCCGATCCAGTCTAGCACTGACTTCCTCATAGAAGCTGATGAGATTAGTCTGACAGGACCGATCCTCATGAACCCATGCTGGAACGGCGTTATACATTTATTTTCAGTGAGATACTCCAGGATAGCATCTCTGAGAAAACCTTCAAACATTTTACCTACAACAGAGGTTAAGCTTACTGGCCTAATAGTTTCCTGGATCACTTTTTGCCCCCTTTTTGAATATAGGCACCACATTTTGCTATGCGCCAATCCTTTGGGACATACCCCGGTCTTAGACAGTCCATGAATATTAAGAATAGGGGCCTATCTATGACATCACTTAACTCTCTTAGGACACGTGGGTGTAGCCATCTGGACCTGGGGATTTGTCTATTTTAATCTTCCTAAGACGGAGCTGCACTTCTTCCTGGGTTAGACAAGAAACTTTTAAGTTGGAGTTTACCACATCTCTCTGTCAACAGGAAGGTCATCCTCCTCGGTAAATACAGTGGAGAAAAAGTGTTATAATACGTTTGCTTTTTTCTCATCGCCCTCTACTGTCTCTCCTCAGTATTTTTCAAAGGGCCAACATTTTCTGTTTAATCTTTTTACTATTTATATAAATAAAAAATATTTTGGGGTTAGTTTTTACTTTCTATAGCAATATGTCTTTCCGTCCCAGCTTTGCTTCCTTTATCTTTATTTTACACACACTTTATTTTTTTCCCTATAGCTTCTTAGTGCCTCTCTCACTGCCCTCCTGTTTTAGTAGGTGAAACGCTTTCTTTTTGGTTTTTTATTGCCTCTTTTACATCCCTGTTGATCCACATTGGGTTTTTCCTGTTTCTAATTTTTTTATTACCATAAGGTATGTACCTCTCGTTAAATTCCCCTTCTTATCATTGCATTCAACTTCAACATAATTGTCCTTTGCAATGGCAACTGCTGTTCTATGCCACGCTAAGGCTGTTTGGTAAAAATTTTTATCATCAAGTAACCCTTTACACTCCTTCAAAGCTTGCTCCCATTGGTGAACTTGTAAACGCCCACTCTGGTGTAAATTACAAATCTTCATTAATTTAGTAAAATCAACAATATGTTTCTTCCCCTCCCGCCTGATTACCAGCTGTGAAGCTGTAAAACTTGAATCAGCATTTGATTTTGAATTAAACATTTTTTTGAAAGATGCCATCATGAGATCATTAATAAGCCCACAATGAAAAGCTCTGTGGTTAATGTCTATAATTAGCGCTGTGAAGGGACAGCGCCCGGGGCTGAAATAACTATGTATCTGAGCGCACACTGGCAGACACGATATTTAAACACTCTGTGTCTCAAAAAACAGTCTGACTAAAAAAAATTGCTTTATTTGCGTAAAAACAGGAAGTATTCTCAGACCTCAATGTGCGTCTGCCCGAGAGCAGATAAAAGAGGAAAAAAAATTGCAGACAAGCAGTCATTTCAGCCTCTACTTAATCACTACCTGATCTAACCCTAAAATCTAAAGGAAGCCAGCTCATCAACAGAATGGAAGGCACCTAACTCTGACCCTGACTAATTTCTCTGGGAAAAAACTCCTAGCGTAATGTATCGACCCTCCTGACTGCTCTGAGAAAGGCTCCTAGTGACAGGAATCTGCTATGTACTTCGACTGCTCTGAGGAAGGCTCCTAGCGACAGGTATCTGTTATCTACTTCTGACTGCTCTGAGAAATGCTCCTAGAGACAGGTATCTGCTCTTCTCTTCACACAGGAACCACACAGGAATCTCTATGTAAATCACAATTACCAAGGAATCCTAACAGCCAGCTTCCATCTA
The DNA here is from genome assembly GCA_025379985.1 of Phyllomedusa bahiana. Classification (NCBI taxonomy): domain Eukaryota; kingdom Metazoa; phylum Chordata; class Amphibia; order Anura; family Hylidae; genus Phyllomedusa; species Phyllomedusa bahiana. The sequence continues at coordinate 38,946 of JAODAL010033845.1, read as the reverse complement.
CCCAGAAATAATAAAGAAATGAATATATTAAAGTTACAGTAACCACAGGCAAAACATTTGATTGTTAGAAATGCATTTGAAGTATTTCCTTCTCACTATAAACAAGTGATAGTCTATCTCAGTGTAGCATAAAAAGAGGAAGTAACTCGTAACAACAGTGAATTTTTTTTTGCTGCGTAGCAGATGCAAAAGGCAGATAACTATATATCGAGAGCAATCAATCAGAGAACCAGAGGTAGCAAGAGCATAAGGCCAAACCACAAGCACACGTTACGCGTGCGAGAATAAATCAGAGGAGTCACACCCTGGCCATATCTTATCGGGTGACGCCAGTAATGAGGCAAACCACGGTCAAACTAAATAGGCAGTCCGAAACGGAATAAGTCACTGATTTCAAAAAGAAAACCAATGTACTTACCCGTATTGGTGATGATCAGTCACGTCGGGCTGCCCAGACTGTAACGGCCATGGGGCGACGCCCCAGAACAGACGACAGGTCTCCTCTGCGTTTCCCTCGTTTTTGTCTGAGAGTCACGAACGGCACCAAATGATAAGTACAGTTTTTTTTTTTTACTCATATAAATTTTATTAAAGATTTTCATATAGCCGTGCAACAGTATGATAGGTGACAATAACAAGCAACAAAGATGTAATACAGTAGTGAGAAGGACACAGTCTTCAGACCTGGCATCACACAAATGAATGACAAACACGTTATTGCAAAAAATGACTAATAAACATGCTATCTCGGGAGTGAACAATGAACATAGCATAATGGAGATGATTAATAAGCATGGCATCAAGAAAACAAATACTAAACACGACATTATAGAGATGATCGATAACACTGCCAATGTTGCTGAAGACCGGCCCATGCGGTCGAATTGTGATATGCGTCTAGCTCTGTCCGGGGACACAATCCAAAACAGGAACTTTGGCCCCAGTGCGAAGAAAAAACGTCCGGGCCCCAATTATTAAAAGCATTGTACCGGGAAACCCCAAAAAGGGAAAACAACCATAAAAAAAGGGAAAGGAAACAGGAGGGGCTAGAGGGGAAAATAATACAGTTTAACCCTTTTTTGTGCTGAAAACCTTGCCAAATTGCTACCCCCTCCAAATTAAATATTTGCTGTATACAGCGTAGTCGAGAAGTACCACCACACGTTTTGTCGAAAAAAATTTCTGTTTAAACGGGGAATTACATAAATTTTTATATCACGTTACTAAGCATTTGTCACAGTATGTTTATTTGACCATTGGTTAATTGACATTTGATGGACGAGTTATAATAAATCAATACAATTCTTTAAAGGGTAAAACTTTTCTCCCTTTTTGCACAATTTTTAAAAACCGTTCAAATTTTAAAACCTTCCATTGGGCCGGATACTGGATGTCGAAACAAATTTCCTTATCATTTAGTCTGCTTTGCTAAGCTATCTTTTTATAACCATATAAAATCCATTTTTTTAATGTCCTCAGCTCATTCGGACCGTACATCCAAAGGTATTTCTTTTAAAAAAAGCTTGCATTTCGGGCCAAATTTCTGATTTAACGGGTAAAGGGGAAAATTAGATAGAAAATTCAGCAAATAGTATTTTTAACATTTCTAAATAAATCAAGAACAGAAAGGTATCATAGTTTTCATATTTTCATATTTGAAAATCAAAAAAAGACAAGACGCCATCAATTCAGCCTGTGTCAAGGTGTTTGCCAGAGGAAGGAAAAAACCCCCAATGAGGTGAAGCAATTTTTCCCTCATTTAGGGAAAAATCCTTCTCGACTCCAACTGGCAATCAGAAAAATCCCGGATCAATGACCCCTCCCTGAATCCTAACACTATAACTGGTTAAAATTATTACGCTCCAGAAAGGGCATCTAAACCTTTTTGAACTCTGTTTTTAAATTCACCAACAATCCCTCTGGCAGAAAAAATCCTATCCACCCCTCTACAGTAAAGAATCCCTTTCTATTTTTTAAGTAAAAAATTTTCGTTCCTCAAGAGTAACGTAGACATAAGGAGTATAAACAGAGTTTTTAATGTTTTCAACAATTTCTCAGGAATTCCCCACCGACATCCTATCACGCCCCTAGTTTTTTGGGAAACATATCATTGAATAAATGTTTTCCTCCGTGTACCCCTATGGGAAAAGATAGTATATGTTTTAACTTACGTTTAACCCTTTTACAAATGGTTTTGGGGGTCAAATAGCAGGGGGTTTCACATAATAGACCATGCACTAACTGGGATGATACTACCTGTCATCTAAGTAGTGGGTTAATATACTGGCATACTGTGATCACATTGGGAGTTGTTACACCCCATAAATAGGCACTCATAACACATTATATGATTATATTGGAGATACTATGCTCCATCATATAACAAATGGGGGAAAATCAACCCCATTATATTCGAATTTTTGCCTGTGATCAAAAAATAATGCCCTACTTGGATAAGTATTTGGGAACACCATACCCCAGTACTGTAACCCCCCGATACACTTGCTGTTACCTCTGATATCTTGGCATTCTTTAAAACTTTATGCCAGTACCTTAAAGTAATTTTTTAACACATATCCCAGAAAAGTAACCCCGATATATATGTTATTTCCTTTGATCTCTTGGCATAATTCTTACACGTGAATGGGTTTCTATTGTATCTTTAACCCTTACTGACTATTGAATATATCCATTTTTGTTTAATATACTATCCCTTACTGCCCCTTGAGGGGAAACTTTGGGGCACGAAACATGCGGGGAATTCTCTAAACCCTATAGTAAGGTTTTTCATAAAATTAGGGTTAAGTTCCTGACAGGACCCCCTTGTCGGGGATTATCCTGTGCTAGGCTGGGCGTGAAGACCAATAGGGGCAAGTTTTGGCGTTCCACTATCATGGGCCCAAATACCTTTTTTTATTGTACCTTCCTATTTGATTTTTTGTAGTTTTTTTTATGTTTGGGTTTTGTCTTCACTAATCCCCAATTTCTCGAGTTTTTATGGATAAAATTAAAAGCTAGGTTTTAAACACAGATTTTCAAGGTTATTTTGATATATTCAACATACTGTATCCACACCAAATATGGCTATATATCCAAATATGGATATATATACACACAGTGTACTCTCTAAACTGCAGAGCCATCCCTCACATCACAAGTCTGTCAGGCTGACTGGACACAGGATTCATGTTATGTCATGTTATGTCACTTAGCCTATGTCAGTACTCTGCATTCCAGTACAGGTTTCTGCTGAAGAAGGAGCCTGGTGGCCATTTCTTTTCTAAAAATATCCCCTAACAAAAAAGGGCAGGACTTTTTATATTAAAGGAAAAACCATTTTTTTTCATTATGACATGTAGTTCATTTATTTATTTTTCTTCTTTTCCTGGAGAATCTTTAAGGCCCTGGCTGACCATGGTGATAGTTCATAGTTACTTACATAGTTTGTAAGTCTGAAAAAAGACAGACATCCGTCCAGTTCAGCCTATTGTGCTATAGTGTTGTTGAAGATGGAGGCAAATCCCCCCATGAGGCAATAGTCCTAATTTTAGGGAAATAATTCCTTCCCGACTCCAATCTGGCAGAATAAATCCCTGGATCAACAACCTTTCTCCAGGATCCTAGTCATTATAACTTGTTGGATTATTACACACTAAAAATGCATTCAGACCCCTTTTGAACTTTGTTAGTGAATTTATCATGACAAGTTCCTCTGGGATAGATTTCCCAAGTCTCAGTGCTCTTACAGTAAAGAAACCATTACTATGTTTATGTAGAAACTTTCTTTCCTCAAGACTTAGAGGATGTCCCCTTGTTCTAGATAAAGTCCTGAGTATAAGCAAATCGTGGGAGAGATCTCTATAATGACCTATGATATATTTAAACATATTTATTATACCCCACGAAGCCGTCTTTTCTCTAAACTAAATAGACCTAATCTTACTAATATTTATGGGTATTGAAGTCCACCCAGTTCTTTTATTACTTTTGTTGCCCATCTTTGAACCTGTTCAAGCTCTAAAACATTATCCTCTATTGTGTTGATTACTTTACATAGCTTAGTATCAGCTGCAGAGATTGATATTCTACAGTGCAATCCATGTGTAAGGTCATTAATGAATATATTAAAGAAAATGGGGCCCAATACTGTCCCCTGTGGTACCTCACAGGAACAGAAATACACCCTTGTTTTCTATCACTGAGCCAGTTACTTACCCACTTTCAAACATTTTCCCTGAGACCAATCATTCTCATTTTACTTACCAACCTTCAAATGCTTTAGAAAAATCTAGACATATGACATCCAATGCCTCGCCCTGATCCAGTCTAGAACTAACCTCCTCATAGAAGCTGATGAGATTAGTTTGACAGGACCAATCTTTCATAAACCCATGCTGGAACGGCATTATACATTTTATTTTCAGTGAGATACTCGAGTATGGCATTTAACCTACAACAGAGATTAAATGTACTGGCCTATAGTTTCCAGAATCAATTTTTGACCTCTTTTTGAATATTGGCACCACATTTGCTATGCACCAATCCTTTGGGACATACCCAGTTACTATACAGTCCATAAATATTAAGAATAAGAGCCTGTCTATGATATTACCTAATTCCCTAGGACACAGGGGGTGTATACCATCAGGACATGATTATTTGTCTGTTTAAATCTTCTTAAGGCAGAGCTGCACTTTATCCTGGGTTAGACTAGAAAGATTTAAGGTGAATTTTACCTCAGCCCTTTGCACATCAACAGCAATGTCATTTTCCTCTGTAAATACCGTGGAGAAAAAATTGTTGTTGTTTTTTTTGTTTTTTGTTTTTTAAAATTGTTTTTATTATGAGTCTTCAAATAAAATAAAACATGAAGAATCAATACAATAATATCACCTTGCAGTTATCATCGCTGCACGCAGGCAGACAATTAGTTGTGAAGACTTCAATTTTCACATTTTCCAACATAGAATCTACAAAAGATTGAGTTGCCCAATGAAACAAAAAAGAAACCATTTAACAGAAAATACCCTAGACATAGTGGTTATGGCAATACTTCAAGTATCGCGGGCAGAAACTCACATAGGCAAATGAGGAAAGAGATATGATTAACCAAATGGATGAACATTCAAATCCAACAAAACAACTCTGCTCCGATTCATCCCCCCAATCCGCCACTGCCCTCCGAAAACCTCGCCAGTACCCCCCCCCCTTCTTGGTTTCGATTCAGAAAAAGCCACCTACCCCAGCTCTATGCCACATTAGACGTTAAACGGGTATCGTTACTGGAGAATAAGTAATTAAAGTAAAAGTAGGGATTCCATGTCTGACTCCATCAGGCGAGAAAAAATTGTTTAATAGATTTGCTTTCTACTCATCACCCTCTACAATACCTCCCTAACTACTTTTCAAAGGGCCAACATTTTCTTTTAATCTTTTTACTATTTATATAGTTAAAAAAATATTTTGGGGTTAGTTTTACTCTCTCTGGCAGTATGCCTTTCTATCTCCAGCTTTGCTGTCTTTATCATTATTTTACATATTTAATTTGTTTCTTTATAGCTGTTTAGTGCCTCTTCACTGCCCTTCTGTTTAATTAGCTTGAATGCTTTCTTTTTGTTATTTATTGCCATGTGAGGTTTTATTTTTTAATAGCACAATTTTGGGGTACATATAACTTATTGATTAACTTTTATTAACTCTTTCAGGGAGGACTGGGAAAAAAAAACTTTAATTTTGCCACTGTTTTTTTTGCACTTTAAATTCACGCCATTCACCATATGGTATACATACTGTGATAATATTATTTTATGGGTCTGTACAATTTTCTTCACTTTTTCACAACAAAAATACATTTTAAATAGCAAAAGGAAAGAGTGCGATTTTTGGCATTGTTTTTTCATTTATTTTATTACACTGTTCACCACAGAAAATCATTTTTTAGTTTGGGTCATTTCAGTTGTGGAGATACCAATTATGAGTAGGTTTTGTTTATTCTTTTTATTTTCTTTAGATAGGAATTTTTTTAGTGGAAAAATGGGAATTTCTTTTTTTTATCTTACTTCGGATTTTTTATTTGTTTATGTCTTTATTGAACTTTTTTATTATTATTTTTAGTCTCGCTACGGAACTTAAACATGCAATTATTTAATTGATCACCTTACACACTATGTGGGAAAAAGAATTCTAGAAGGGGTGCAAGAGTACATTCTAGAAAATGCAGGGGTATATAGGTTAGAGAGGGGGCAGACTAGTTCGGCGGGCGGAGAAATGGACTATGAGGGTTGGATTAGCACAGTGGATGAGGAGATTCATGCGTTACAAACCAGCATTGAAGATATATGTGCCCACAATATTTAATGTAATCGTATGCCATCTACTGAATGTGCAAAACTGGAAGGGAATTTAAAGTGTCTATTCACAAATGCCAGAAGTCTGGCAAGCAAAATGGGGGAGCTTGAGATTCTAGTTCTAATGGAACAGATTTATGTGGTTGGTGTTGTAGAGAAATGGTTGGACTCCTCACACGATTGGGATGTTAACCTTCAGGATTTTACTCCACTTAGGAAGGACAGGTCAAACAGGAAGAGAGGAGTAGCGTGTTTGTATGTAAGGAGTGATATGAGAGCAAGTGTGAAAGAGGTAATAGTGTGTGGAGATGGTGAAGATGTGGAAACCTTGTGGGTGGATATACAAAGGGGGACGGTTAACACACACAAAAAAATATATTTGGTGCAATATATAGACCCCCAACATTACTGAGAAGATGAGGGTCAGCTGCATAAGCAAATGGGCAGACAGCACAGGTGGGTACAGTGGTGATAATAAGCGACTTCAATTACCCAGATATTGACTGTTGACACAGTTCTGCTTCTACTACCAAGGGGAGGAGGTCATTCTACCTGTTACAGGATAATTTTATGGGACGGTTTCTGAAAAATCCCACTAGAAGTGATACTCTGTTGGATCTGGTAGTTTCTAACAAAGCAGAACTTTTTGGAGTGGTCACTGTTTCTGAAAATCTTGGTAACAGCGACCACAATATAATTTGTTTTAGTCTAACGTGGGAAAAACAAACACAGAGCGGGAGAGAAAAAACATTTGATTTTAAAAGGCCAATTTCCCCTTATTGAGGGCCGCACTACAAGACATAGACTGGAAGCAGCTATTATTAAATAGCGATGTAGAAGCTAAATGGGAGGGCTTCAAATATACTTTGGGGAAGAATATAGTAAATTTATTACTATATGTAACAAGTATTGGCGATTAAAATTAAATCCAACATGGCTTGTACCTTCTGTTAAAGGGGCATTTAAAAATTCAGAGTGGTCAGCATTAGCCTTTGAAAATTACAAATAGCTTAATAAAATCTGTAAAAAGGTTATCAAATTAGCTAAAATATAAAATGAAAGGCAGGTGGCTAAGGGCAGCAAAACGTACCCCAAGAAATTCTTTAAACATGTAAATGCCAAAAAACAAAAACAAATTCAGAGCATGTAGGAACCTGATGTAACAGTTATGGGGAGATGGTCACTGGAGAGAGTAGCTGATGTGGGCAGGGTCACTGCTGATATGGATGGCCTCAGTGCAGATGTAATTAGTGTTAAGCGAACCGTTCGGGAAAAAGGTTAGTTTGAGACTAATTTTATGTTTTTTCCGAAAACTGAATTTTTTGCCTCCAGTAAAATTCGGGTTCGGGACATGCGTTTGCCGCCATTTTCAGCTGCTTCCTTCAGTTTTGGTGGCCAGCCAATCAGTGCAGAGAGGGGGTCAAAAAAGTCACCAATGATCTCATTGGCTGCTAAAATCACATGACTGTCTTTCGTGTATGTCACTGTATTTCCTGTTGAATGCCATTTCGACCTTACTCTCTGTACTGAACACACTGCTGCCTCTGTGTGCTTGTTTGCCAGCAGGCAGAAAAAACCTTTTCTAGCGATTTTACACAGGAAAAGCTGCTAGTTAGATTAGTCAGGGGTGGGGACAGCTAGCTTAGGGAATCATCCACATCAATAGTTAGGGAGTTTTGTATAGCTTTTGTATAGTAATTTGCCTGTTTGACAGTTTCAAAGTATAGACATTTAAGAACACTGTTGATTTGCTGTTAGGGTTCTTCCATAAGACCCCATTTCACAGATATTCCATAGAAAAAATTCTGTTTATAATCCAATTTGCCAGTTTCAAAGTGTAGGCATTTAAGAACACTGTTGATTTGCTGTTAGGGTTCTTCCATAAGACCCCATTTCACAGATATTCCATAGAAAAAATTCTGTTTATAATCCAATTTGCCAGTTTCAAAGTATAGGCATTTAAGAACACTGTTGATTTGCTGTCAGGGTTCTTCCATAAGACCCCATTTCACAGAAGAAATTGCCGACTACAGTCTATTCTGATGTCTTTGTACAAGAATGAAATCAGATTTTAAGTCACTGTTCCAAACAACTGATGGAGCTGATCATTAAATATGAAACACAACAGCTGGAAGCACTGGCTGCTGAAATTAAAACAATTGAAGATAACCTGGAAGATTTCAAAGGTTTAGCAGAGTTCACCAAGGAACAGGAAAAAATATCAAAGAATCTAGCGTCTGTGGAGGCATTGATTATGGCTGTCAAAAAGAGGAAATTTAAACGCAACATGGGAGACTATGAAGGTGACAATGTATACACCTGGTGGGCTAAGAGAGTGCCCTCTGATGCTCCAAGATCCATTTTGAGAAATAATGGACGTCGCAGACGATTTGGTAGACGCAATAATTGTGTCAGTTTTGATTCGGATTCCTCTGATGTACAGGACATGTCAGATGATAATGCAAGCACGGCCTCCAGCAATGCAAGCAGCCTGTATCACAAATACCCCTCTACAACTTCAAAAAAAAATGATCAAGGCGGAGGGGTGGTAGAAAGCACAAACACCACCAAGAGAAAAACCCGCAAGAACGTTTAAATGATAGTGATTCTATTGATATTGTGAATTACTCAAACACGGATTTGCGATTATGGCAGAAGCGTAATGTGATTATGCAGTATAAAGTGTCGCATGGCCTCACGAGCAGTGGTGCAGACCTTGGGGTGTTGAGCCATAGAGAGTGGAAGCAGGTGATGGATCTCTGCCACATCCTTGACAGTTTTGAAGACGCAACCAAAATGGTCAGTCAGGACAATGGCAATGTCAGCATGACCACTGTGGTCATATTTTTCCTTGAAATAGACTCTCTGCGGCAGCAGGTCCTGGCAGTGATGGAGAAGGATGAGGCGGACACAGAGCCTTACTCTCCAGAGAATGTAGAGGTCCAGTGTGGGTGCAGGACTGCAGTTCAGCTCACAGAGTAGAGAGCATGACGCTAGCCAGGCCTCTGGTGACGGTCAGGATGAGGAAGTGGAGGAAGATGATGAGGCAGGGGTGGACACCACCGTTACCGATTACCCTTCGGTGTTAAGAGGTTGGCACAGATTTCAGGAGGAGGTAGAAGAGGAGGAAAATCTGGTTAGTGCCGCTTTACCCCGTGGCTTGGGAGATCCTGGCAGCATCTCACACATGAGTGTTTGGATGCTATATTACCTGCAACATGACCCACGCATCAAGGCAATCAAAATGAACAGCGATTACTGGGTGGCCACCCTCCTTGATCCACATTACAAATCAAAAGTGAGCACTTTCCTTCCAGCCACACAAATTGACAGTAGAAAGCAGGAATTTTAGACAGTGCTCATTGACCAACCTGAGACATCTGTTGCGTCTTCTTCACATTATAATGTCACGGTGATACAATGTGAGAAACGTGCCAGCAGAAGAATGGCAAGTAGCCACCGCAGCAGCAGGCACTGTGGTAGAAACGCACTGGTTAACATTTTTAACTCGGTTTTTAACACCTCACCAACGCCTGCAAGGCAGGGCAGCATTCGGCCACACCGAGACCGCCTTAAGAACATGGTCCATGACAACCTGCTGCTCACCACCGATGTTTTTGGACGTGATCTGGACCCATTCGACTTCTGGGTGTCCAAAATAAATGAATGGCCTGAGCTTGCTCGACATGCCATACAAATTTTAGCCTGCCCGGCAGCCAGCGTTATCTCAGAACGCACCTTCAGCACAGCTGGCGCAGTAATAACTGACAAAGTTATCCTTCTGTCCCCCCGAGAATATGGATCGTTTGACATTTATCAAAATGAATCTCTGAATGTGGATCTCTGATGATTTTGTTGCCCCGGTTGCCGATGTCACCGACTAATAAACTGTAGCACGTCTTCTTGACAATGTGAAATACACATTCCATCAGTCATCTATTAACATCAGTCGTCAATCAGTCTGCAGTAATCATCTATTAACCATTTCAGACCCCATACAGTTAAATCAAATGGGACCCCCCACCCATTACTACTTCCTATTTTTTAACATATTTGTGGGCCCCTTTTCGATTAGGGCCCGTGACAGGAGTACTGCATTCTGAGGTCTCCCAAACCGGTATTGGAAATGGCACATGGTAACGGGCACGGGTGCCAATAGGGCAGTACTCCTGTCAGGGGCCCTAATCAAAAAGGGGCCCGTGATATGTTAAAAAATAGGAGCTAGTAATAGGTTGGGGCCCCAATTGATTTATTTGCATGGGGCCCTGAACCAGTTAATAGATGACTGACGGCAGCCCTGGCTACCACTGCACCCCCTATAACTACAGCCCTGCCAGCTGAACCTCCATATTCCCTGTTGGGATGTTCTTGCTTCCACCACATATATGGCATGTTCTTGGGCCCTGTTGAAAAAAGTGATAGGGGGCTCCTGCCAGTTACCATGTGTCATTTCCAATACTGCCGTCTTCTTATATGTCAAAGGGACCCGTAGAAGCTGCTAGCGCTGCACCTCATATAGCTATGTTGTCCCCATCTTTTCAGTTAGCCATTGAAAGGAATGAATGATTTAAGCCTGTGAATTTTTTCTGTGACTCTTGCTGTCTTCACTAAGTTGTTCCACGTATCCATTTTACTCTTATGGAAGGTAATTGCGGCTTCTCCTCACCTGTGTTATTATAAAAATTAACCTGAATATCATCTCCCATTGACTTTAATGGGGTTCAGTGTTCGAATTTGAATTTTTTAGTGCTCGCCAGGGGCATTGCTAGGGTCCCAAAACATCCGGGGCTCGGGGCCTTACGTTTTTCTGAATAGGGCTGGGTGCACACGCCATTTTTAAAACCACACTAGTCTAGTGTATTTTTACAGAGAAAAACCTTCTGTTCCTGTCACTAATTTTCTGCACATTCCACATAGATCCTTTCCATCACCTCAGCAGTCACTGCACAATGGAAATCAGCCCTGACAAATTTACATTTTCAAAACCTCTCACCTACATATAACAGTGTAATACCTTACAAATAAGTCACCAAATAATACACTGATACATGGAGCAAATATACCAGACAACTCATTGTTACTAAAAAAAAACATACAAAACCAAGACCCAAAACTATTACTACTTAAGGATCAAATAAAACTGCCAGACCCTGACCAAACGCGACCACCACATGTGACTATCAGCTGTACACAGGCTCTGAAGACAAATATTACTGCCATACAGTGATCATATAGTGGTAGATACTAGTTGTATGTAGGCTCAGCAGAAATATAAGTGATTACACTGAGTTACATTTGGTGACTTACAGGAGACGCCTCTGAAGAGTTGTTCTCTTTCTCTTCTTCTTTTCCATCTGTCCCAGACACCATGACGACTTCTCCCGGCCACGACTCTTCACTGAAAAATTTACAAAACAAACATCTTAGACTCCTCACTGTATCAGCACTTCTCTAAAAATTCTTATCTCTGTACAAACACCCCATCTATAGTGCCCCAAATGGTAATAATTACCCCCTTGTTTCCCAAACGGCTATGGGGCTCCCACTTGTGCACAAAGTTTTAGTCTTGTTTTGTAAACCAATAAAGGAAGTAGTGAAATTCCCTGAGACAATATATAGGTACACCCCCAAACTAGGTAGGCAGTCCTCAGTTAGGTAGGTAAAGTTATAGGTCCCCCAATAGATAGGTATATCGGTCCCCTATTAAGTAGAAAGGTAGTTATATAGGCCTCAAAATACAAATATAAGTAGAAATATAGATCCATATTATGCAGTTATATAGGCCCCTGTAGGTAGTTATAGGCCCCCTGTAGATAAATATTTGCCCACTGTAGCCAGGTTATTAGCCCCCTGTAGCCAGTAATATGCCCTCAGTAGCCAGGTTACTGCCCCCTTAGCCAGTAATATGCCACCTTTAGCCAGGTAATATGCCCCCCTTAGCGAGGTAATATGCCCCCCTTAGCCAGGTAATACAGTATGCCCTCTTTAGCCAGGTAATATGCCCCCATAGCCAGATAATATGCCCCTTTAGCCGGTAATATGCCCCCATAGCCAGTGATATGCCCCCTTTAGCCAGTAATATGCCCCCATAGCCAGGTAATATGCCCCCATAGCCAGTAATATGCCCCCATAGCCAGGTAATATGCCCCCATAGCCAGTAATATGCCCCCATAGCTAGTAATATGCCCACTTTAGCCAGTAATATGCCCCCATAGACAGGTAATATGCCCACTTTAGCCAGTAATAAGCCCCCATAGCCAGGTAATATGCCCCTATAGCCAGTAATAAGCCCCCATAGCCAGGTAATATGCCCCTATAGCCAGTAATATGCCCCCATAGCTAGGTAATATGCCCCCATAAACAGGTAATATGCCCCCATAGCCAGTAATATGCACCCATAGCTAGTAATATGCCCCCATAGACAGGTAATATGCCCCCATAGACAGTGATATGCCCCCATAGACGGTAATATGCCCCCATAGCCAGTAATATGCCCCCATAGCCAAGGTAATATGCCCCCATAGCCAGGTAATATGCTCCCATAGCCAAGTAATATGCCCCCCATAGCCAGGTAATATGCCCCCATAGACAGTAATATGCCCCCATAGACAGTAATATGCCCCCATAGACAGGTAATATGCCCCCATAGACAGGTAATATGCCCCCTTTAGCCAGTAATATGCCCCCATAGCCAGTCATATGCCCCATAGACAGGTAATATGCCCCATAGACAGTAATATGCCCCCATAGCCAGTCATATGCCCCATAGGCAGTAATATGCCCCCTTAGCAACGTAATCTGCCCCCGTTCCTAATCAAAATAAAATACAAAAAGCTCCTTCCCTCACCCCGGTCCGCGCGACCAGGACCGCGAGCTGGTGAATGGTGTAAGCGGCGTGGTGACGTCACCACGCCGCTTACGCCGTCATGCAGGGTCCAGTACCTCCTCGACCGGCAGAGCTGCCGTTTTAGGAGATCCCAGCATCGCAGGGGGCATGAGGAAAGCGATGCGTCACTCCCCCTGCAACTCCGATGTGTATGTACAGCACTCAGCAAGCGCTGATACATACGGGGGAGAAGACAGGACGGAAACGATCCTTCCTGCCTCCTTCCTTACTCTGACTACGCGGCCGCTGTGCCCGCACCAAGGAGCGCTCCAGTCCCACGGCAGCGGCCTGGAGCCCGCAGACATTCAGGGCACAGGGAGATTTGTTCGGGGCTCCTGCCCCAAATAAATCTGCCTAGCGACGCATCTGGTGCTCGCTCATCTCTAGTCACTATTCATTGAGGCATATAAAGGATTAAACAACTTGGATCTGAGGTCTGTCCACTCTTTGCCATAAGGGCAGGGTCCTGGCCTTCATCAGACCTCTGAGCCCCTGCTTCATTCTGCACAGGACACTGATGCCAGCTAATTTTTTGCCAGTCTATTCGGTTTAGGACCTCTTGAAGCAGATTAAAATTAGCCTTCCCAAACTTCAATGTTTTTGTGGCTCCTTGACAAAATACTTTATTGAAGGATATTTGGAAATGTATTATATTGTGGTCACTATTTTCTAGGTGCTCCCCAACCTGAACTTTTGTTACTCTGTCAGGGCTGTAAGTCCAAAAGGGCCGTCCTTCTGATCGGCCCTTGCACCAGTTGGGAAAGGTAATTATCTTTAGTTATTGACAAAAACCTGTTTCCTTCATGAGCACCAAAGGTTTAAGTTTCCCAATTTATGTCTGGGTAGTTTAAGTCACCTGCAATAACAACCTCATCATGACTGGCCGTCTTATCTATTTGCCAAAGTAGTACATCTTCTATGAGTTCTGTTATATTTAGTGGTATATAGCAGACCCCTTATAGAATTTTATTATTGTTATGACCCCCATGTATACATCTCCATAGTGACTCTACATGTCACATTTCCTGTATGCATATCTTCCCACAAAGACATACACGTCCCCCCTTCCAATTTTTATGGTCACTTCTAAATAAACTGTAACCCTATAAGTTATCCACCAAGTCATAGGTCTCATCCAGCCATGTCTCAGTTATCTCCCCTATGTCATATTTTTCTTCGGCAATTAATAATTCTAGTTCATTTATTTTATTAGTAAGACTCTTGTCATTGGTCAGCATGCAACTTAGAGTTTTTTTGGTTTTCATTTTTTTAACCCTGTCCTTATTAACTATTACTACACCCCATTTCTCCACTCCTCCCCCTGATTTATTACTAATTCCCAGCTCTCTATCACTCTATATGGTCTATATTCACCATCTTGCACATTATATGTGTAGTTGCCCTCCTCCCTATTCCCCCCAGTCCCTAGTTTAGTGATGTCACTCCATGCTGTGTGTTATCAGGAGCACAGAAGCTTGTTTATCTACATGACTGACGTACCTTAACCCTTAGAGCCCTGAAGCTTTGTGTACTACTGTTTAAACCCTTCTATAATGTCCTTCTATCACCACACTACAGCCTATCCAATATTGTACTCATCAGACACAGTGACAGACAAAATACACGATTCAACTCAATAACTCACAGGTGGTACATTTTCTGATTGTAGATATACACATTCTTTTTCTTAGCCAAACGATGCAAGTATTATGACAACTTCTCTCAACAGACAGTAGAGTTTGCAGCTTTACAAAAAAAAAGAAAAATTCACAGAAAAATTAGAATTTACTCAAAAACACAAGGCCATACTTACAGCTCAATGGCTGGACTATAGACTGAACCCAGTAGGAGGCAACACAACATAAGCGTAACTTTGGTTCAAAAAGGGGGGGACCAATTTTCCCTCCTGTTCTTTCCCTCCCTCCCTTTCCCTTCCGCGCCCCTCCTCTCCCTCCAGCGAAGCGGCCCCCTCTTAACCATCTAGGAGGTCTGGGGAAGCGCTGTGAGCACCCCCAGCGGGTCTGGGCGGAGCCCATACGCCAAAAACTTTTGGTGCAATCTGTAAGGTCCTGAGTGACTCTCGTGATATAAATTTTTACGATTCCCTAAAACTGTCTTAGTTAAAGGGGTTTTGCCACGAAGTAAAATTGATGTTGGAAGTTTGAAAATTAAATAAAAAACATTTTCACCGTTCATCATTATTAAAAATTCTGTACCATTTTTGTTTTAGCTGCTCCTTTAGTGATCCATTATTTACAGCTCATCTCCAGGGGATACGACCAGGGATGAGAGATCCTCAGTCCTGGTCGCACATGCTCAGACATCACCTCTCTTCTCAGATAGTTTCTGAGTGTTCAAACCCCGGGTGCTGTCATTCTACTCCTGTCCTTTGGACTAGTTAGCAATAAGTCAAACAGTGCAAATAAAAAAAGAAACCTTAATGAGGTATGTGCATTGATAAATAGGAAAAAAAAATCCACAGGTTAAGTTCCTGCAGGGATATGAACCAAGAACCCTTGTGCTGTAAAGCAAAAATGTTAACTCTGAGCTACAGTGTACAGTAGCTACTTACAATTCTATACAGAAACAGACCTTTCTTTCACTAGAGAGAGAAAAGGCCTGATGATGTCATCCTGCTGAGTCACATGATATGCAATTCAAACAAATCACACACGCCCCCTTCTGAGCACACAGAGCTGAAGAGATGGATACAGGAGATATGAAATAAGATCGTAGCAAAACCCCTTTAAGTAGAAATTCAATAGAAGTGAACGTCAGATGCATATTTAGATTTAGCTATAATAGGCGCCGCAACATTCTATGGTGATTCTAATATATAGTATATCAAATTCTACACATCTGTGCTATTTTAACTGATAGGAAGTATTTTGTTGTCACTGTTGTTAACTTAATACTACAGTTTGATAATTTGAAGTTCAGGGCTGGACTGGGACTAAAAAGCAGCCCTGGCAATGAAGCCAAACCAGCCCACCTTCAATATTTCCCCCTCTACACGGAAATAAAAAAAATGCTAATTTCGCTTAAAGGGAACTTGTCACATAGATTATGCCACCCTTGCAGAGGACAGCACAAGCCAGTGACAGACATGTTGTTTCCAGCACTGTGTCCCTTATTCTGTAAGATTCTGTAAGATGCTCAAATCTGGCAGTTTTCAGCCATGAAAAGAGTCCGGCTTATTCATGAGCAAGTGTTAGCCACGCTTACCCAAGGCTATCCCCGCCCACCTGGAAGTTGTACACATGTTTCTACATATTCAAAGTAATAGGTAGAGGTGGGCGGTTCTAGTCTCAGGTGGGTGGGTCATTAATTAAACGGACTCTTTTCATGGCTCTTTTCTGGCTGAAAACTGCAGATTTGAGCATTAAATTCTCTAAAACTACAGCATCTTACAGAATAAAGAACACAGTGCTGGAAACCTCAGGTCTATCACTAGCTTGTGCTGTCCTCAGCACGGGAGGCATATTCTATGTGACAGGTTCTCTTTAACCTCTCCCATCCTCCCACCTACTCCATTAAATTTGTAATACACACAATAGAATGAGGAAAATAAAAGAACCCAATCTCACTGTTATGTCACATACTGTACTCCAGAATTTATTTTATTGCATACCATACACCAGAAATGACATTATTCACTTCACCCCAAAAATTTATTATATTACACATGGTAGCCACAGAAATTACATTGCTAACTGCACCTTAGAAATGAATTGCACATCGTACGCATTAAAAAAATTCACTGTATCCCAAAATGTATTATATTATACACTGAACCCCCCTAGAAATGAATTACATTACTCACTGTACCCCAGAGATTAGATTACACACTGTACCCCAGAGATTAAATTACACACCATACCCCAGGGTTTAGATTACACACTGTACCCCAGAGATTACATTACACCATACCCCAGAGATTAAATTACACACTGTACCCCAGAGATTACATTACTCACTGTATTCCAGAGATTACATTACACACTGTATACCAGAGATTACATTACACACTGTAGCCCAGAGATTAGATTACATGCTGTACCCCAGAGATTACTACATTACCCACTGTACCCCAGAAATGACTACATTACACACTGTACAACAGAGATCATATTACACCATACCCCAGAGACTAACTACATTAGACAAGGTCCCCAGAAATTGTGTGTGTATTTACATATACTGAACACAAACACACTACACACTTAGGGTGAGTTCACATGATCATTTTTCGGCATTGACAGTGTCGTTCGCTTGTTGGAAATTCGGCGCTTGCAAACTCAGAATTCCAATGAGCAAACGACCCAGACTGCCCGAGGCAGATTTCTGCCTCCTCTCCTTTAGTGCTGTTAGTGCATAAAACGCCTCAAATAATTCTTTGTAAACAGTGACAGTATGCGGCAAAAATACTCGAGTAAAATCAGTGTCATCTAAATGACAACAGTGATTTTACATAGGGTAGAATGTAAATCAATATCCTGTCAAATTGGACGCCGGTTCTGAGGCAGATCCAGCACTGAATCCACCCCAGAATCAGCATTCATATCTTACGCGTGAACATACCCTTAAGGTACCGTTAAGACACCGTGTGAACATATCCATATACGCACATTGGACACATAGAAACATACACACATATATATTTACATTAGACACATGGCTGTGCATACAGTATATACACATCTGACATATACAGTACATACCCTACTCACATACACACACACAATGCCTAGCACCCTTGTCCCCTCCTTACCTGTCTCCTGTAGGCCGGTGCAGTCGGCAACTTCTTCCTCCCACTACAGACAGGGGAGGCAGGGGGCCACTGATTAATTCAGCAGGAGCTTCACTTCTTCTCTGGGACTGAGCATAGGGGACGTGATATACGAGGGGAGGGAAAGCTACCTACACAGCCTCAGATACAGAGTGTGCTGGACTTTGAGCAGCGTTCTGATTGGTGAAGCAGCCCCTGCTGACTCCTGCTCTACCAATCAGCGCTGCTCTCACTCTGCACTGACACTTGAGGCGGCTACTCCTTCCCCCCAAGATGCACAGAAATATAGGAGGCAAAGGGTTAACTTCTTCCTCCTCTGAGTACATTGATCGCCTGGATATTAAGTCACTTGCTAATGAGTTCATTGCAGGCAATGAGCATAAGTGGCAACTGTTTGGAAAATTTTGAATGACTTCTTTAACGATATTATTCTGTGTTATTCGGTATAATCTGTCAATGCTATGTTGAGGTCTTGTTATGTACCATTCCATAGACAAAAAATAATTAATATGTTGCTTTGTTATAGTAGTTTGTCAATTGTTTTCAGTATAAATGTTTTCTAACATGTAATTCTATCACAGTGTACCGCAAGTCAGTTTTACTGTACGTGTACATCATGACACTGGATGCAATTTGAGAAGTTGCCATGCCAACATTATTACTTATCAGTCAATGTTCAAACGACAATTAAACTGTACTAAAGAACAACACCACATTTCTAAACATTTACTGACATGACATATTTAGGAATAAGTTTACAAATTTGATAAATTTGCTGTAGCGACTTACTGTATTTTCATTCTTTCATATGGATTATTTTTTATTGAAGTGGCTAAAAAGTGGGTGGGACCGTCCCTCACCCAGAAAAAAGTGGGGGGACCAGTTCCCTCCATCCCCGCCTAAAATTATGCCTATGCAACACAAGCCCCTGTGCTACTTAGGAAAGGTAAAACAGGTGCAGATAATTAATGAGCAGAAGCTGACACCTCCCTCCACTAGGGGAGCAATTGAATGATAAAAAACTGGGGTGGTTGCTTGTATTATAATTGCATATAGATAAAGCGATACAAAGGTTGCCATTTATACAGATACGTGTGGTACACCACACTGGCTTACAGCCTATGACACCACTACTATTTGATTGGGCAGGCTGCCCAGCACTTTTTATGTGTCCAACACAAAATACTGACACCCTCTGCTCCCCAGTATTTTGGTAAACCTATAACTACAAGGGCCAATCAAATAGAATTGATACCATTAATACAAAGAATACCAAACGAAATTATATCCAATACAGTAATAAAGAAATGTAAAAACAATCCTTTATTAAATCTTATTATAAACAATTACAAAATATATCAGTAACAGACAAAATCACACCCAAATAAAAAATACCCAACTAATCCCACTGAAACATAATGCTATACATCATATAGGTGATAATAATATCAAAACATCACATAAATAAGTACAAAAACATAAACTTTATACATCACCAAACATCAGCAGATTAGAATGGACCAGATTATAATGTTTGGTTCATTCTAATCTGCTGATGTTTGGTGATGTACATAGGTAAAAAGCTAAAAATTCAAGGCCCCATAGCTAACTCTTGAGTATGCCCCCATTCTCCTTTGGGCCTTTAGAAGCACCACGTGAAGGTTAGAAACTGGGCATATATGTTGGCCAAATCACAGTAAAATACATAACTGTAAAAGTCACAGCATGAACTGAGATTTCATCGTGTTACATTTCTGCTTGCCCTAATATCCTTCTTGATGGTCCATGCAGCAAGTTATTTACTCCTATTGTTTGTGGAAGTGGTTTCCCTACCACCAGTGGCATCTTCCTTTTAACAGATAGTGTGTGCTAATGCTAGCGCTTGTGCATGAGAAGTGTCATTGCGTGCTGCTGTTTGTGTTTCCCCCCATCAATGTACTTTCATAGTTTCATAGTTTGTAAGGCCGAAAAAAGACAAGACGTCCATCCAGTTCAGCCTGTTCTGCTAAGGTGTTGATCCAGAGGAGGGCAAAAAAAAACAATGAGGTAGAAGCCAATTGTCCTCATTTTAGGGAAAAATTCCTTCCCGACTCCAATCTGGCAATCGGAAAAATCTCTGGATCAACGACCCCTCTCCAGAATCCTAGACACTATAACTTGTTATATTATTACGTTCCAGAAATGCATCCAAACCCTTTTTGAACTCTGTTATTGAATTCACCATGACAAGTTCCTCTGGCAGAGAATTCCACAGTCTCACTGCTCTAACAGTAAAGAATCCCTTTCTATGTTTATGTAGAAACTTTGGTTCCTCAAGACGTAGAGGATGTCCCCTTGTTCTATGTACAGCCCTGGGTATAAATAAATCTTGGGAGAGATCTCTATATTGATCTTTGATTTTTTTAAACATATTTATTATGTCCCCCCGAAGCCGTCTTTTCCCTAAACTAAATAACCCTAATCTTGCTAATCTTTCTGGGTATTGTAGTCCACCCAGTCCTTTTATTATTTTTGTTGCCTGCCTTTGTACCTGTTCAAGCTCTACAATGTCTTTCTGTGCACTGGTGCCCAAAACTGTACACAATATTCCATGTGTGGTCTAACCAGTGACTTGTATAATGGGAGAATAATGGTCTCGTCATGTGCATCTATGCCCCTTCTAATGCACCCCATGATCCTATTTGCCTTGGCAGCTGCTGTCTGACACTGGCTGCTACAATTAAGTTTTCTGTCCACCAGGATTCCCAAGTCCTTCTCAATGTCACTTTTACCCAGCCTTTTTCCATTTAACATGTAATCATTTAATTTGGATTTTTTTCCTCCCCATGTGCATAACCTTGCATTTGTCTGTAATTAAACCTCATCTGCCATTTCTCTGCCCAGGCCTCCAGCTTATCCAGATCCCTTTGTAATAACACATTATCCTCTATTGTGTTGATTACTTTACAGAGCTTAGTATCGTCTGCAAAGATCGATATTCTACTGTGCAATCCATGTGTAAGATCATTAATGAAAATGTCGAAGAGGATAGGGCCCAATACTGGGGCCCTGTGGTACCCCCTAGTAACAGGGATCCGGTCTGAGTATGCCCCTTTTAATTACAACCCTTTTTTTTCAACTCTGAGTCAGTTGCTTACCCACTTGCACACATTTCCCCAGTCCAAGCATTCTCTTTTTAAACTTACCAACCTTTTGTGGCACCGTATCAAATGCTTTCGAAAATCTAGATATATGACATCCAATGCCTCACCTCGACCCAGTCTAGCACTGACTTCCTCATAGAAGCTGATGAGATTAGCCCTGACAGGACCGATCCTTCATAAACCGTGTTTGGAACGGCTTTATACATTTATTTTCAGTGAAAATACTCAGGATAGCATCTTTGAAAATCCTTCAAACATTTTACCCACAACAGATGTTAAGCTTACCAGCCTCTAGTTTCCTGGATCACTTTTTGACCCCTTTTTGAATATTGGCACCACATTTGCTTTGCGCCAATCCTTTGGGACATACCCGTTATTAAAACAGTCATAAATATTAAGAATAGGGGCCTATCTTGACATTATTTAATCCCTTAAAACACGTTGGTGTATGCCATCAGGCCCTGGGGATTTGCCCTATTTTAATCTTCTTAAGACGGTGCTGCACTTTTTCCCGGGGTTTAGACAAGAAACTTTTAAGTTGGAGTTTAACTTATCCTTCTGTTCAACAGGAAGGTCATCCTCCTCGGTAAATATAGTGGAGAAAAAAAGTATTTAATAGGTTTGCTTTTTTCTCATCGCCTTCTACTGTCTCTCCCTCAGTATTTTTCAAAGGGCCAACATTTTCCGTTTTAATCTTTTTTACTATTTATATAGTTAAAATATTTTGGGGTTAGTTTTACTTTCTACAGCAATACGTCTTTCTGTCTCAAGCTTTGCTTCCTTTATCTTTATTTTGCACACTTTATTTTTTTCCCTATAGCTTCTTAACGCATCTTCACTGCCCTCCTGTTTTTGTAGATGAAACGCTTTCTTTTTGTTATTTATTGCCTCTTTTACATCCCTGTTGATCCACATTGGGTTTTTCCTGTTTCTATTTTTTTATTACCATAAGGTATGTACCTCTCACAGTGGTAGCCTAGGATGTTTTTAAAAATATCCCATTTATTATTTGTTCTTCCATATTAAAACACATTGTCTCAGTCAATACTGTTTAGGGCCTCCCTAAGCAGAATAAAATTAGCCTTTCATCTGTGTCTATTTAAAGGAACATACGTGTGTGCTCTAAGCAAGTAGGTTTCTATGCTAAGCTGTTTTTTCAATCATTCTTTGGTTTGGACTAGGCTTCTTCTCTGACTTTTCTCTACATTTGCTGCCTGTCCTGACCTTTTGCCTATTGCCCATGATGACTGAAATCTGCCTGTTCTGACCTACTGATAGGACCATGTCTTCAACCTACTTCTACACTACTAAACCAAATAATGCCAGCCGGAGACTGCAGAGGGGGGTGACTAAGATCAGATACAATTAGTAGATTCCCCTTTATCTTCACATAACCCTCATGACAGTTCAGAGTATGCTGGGAATTATCACACACATTATTATTAGTCACATAAGTAAAAAAATGCAAGATGAGAACAGGATAAGCTAACCTCAAAATGAATTCAGATCTCAGACCAGTCCAATTAATACATCTAGATTCCTAAAAAGATTGAAACAACAGAGCCCAAAACTAACAGTTTATTTTGTTTACCAGATTTGCCTTATCAGCAATGGATATGGAGCAACGTGATGATGATTCTCGTACAGCATTGCATGTAGCCTCTGCAGAGGGTATGTATTATTTAATTTTTTTTGCTATGTTTTCTGTATTTTTATGGGGCATGCCAAGTTTGCAAAATTATGGATCAGATGTAGCATAATAGTGAAAGGGATTGTCTTACTACAAGGATTAGCTTTCAACATGTAGGGACAAGTCATTGACATTTTCCAAATATATTGCATTGTTTTTTTTAGCTTTGTTGAGAAGATAAAAGAGATTTTATTTGATCCGAGTGCACACAGGTCAGCATCAGCTTGAGTGGAGTGTGTTGTCTAAAACAAATAAAGGAGAAAGTGGTTGTTTACTTTGAGTTCTCTGGACTCTGTGCTGTAAAGATAAGACCTCTTGCTTTCATGCCAGTGCATTTAGAAGAGCTAGTGATATGCTAATCACTTCTATATAACCACCAGCAGCCTATCCAGGAAGAGACAGGATGCATGAATGTTAAACTGCTTGTGTCTTTTAAACAGCTTGGTTAGACAACCTCTTAAATTGTAGGTGGTGGGAGCCACAATAGAAAAGTAAATAATTTTCCTAGATATAGGAAAGCTTTGCTTACCACTGATTTTTTTTTTCATTTTATTTTAAAATGCAGGGCATGTGGAAGTTGTACGTTTCCTTTTAGAGGCATGCAAAGTTAACCCTTTCCCAAAAGACAGGTAAGTCAGGAAACATTTTATTCTTTTGGTGCTTTTTAAATCTGTAATTCAATATTTTACAGTGGTTTTACCTCAAAGGCATTTCATGCCTGAATTGTCCTGCTTTCAGTGTGTTCAAAAGGAGGCGTGTATGATTTGTTTGAACTGCATATCATGTGTCCCAGCAAGCTGGACATCACCATGCCTTACCCCACAGTGTGCTCATTCTAATCAAATAAAGGTCTGATTACATAAAGAGCTGTGAGTAGCTGCAGTAAAGCTGGGTGGTTAGCACTTCTGCCTTTTAGCATACCTTTTTAGCATACCTAGGTTCAAATTCCTGCTGGAACAAAGCGTGGATTTTTCTTTTTCTCAGTGCACGTACCTGATTGAGGGTTCTTTCTTCTGTTTATTTATTTGCGCTGTTTAACTACCACATTTTGAACTATAAGGCACACTGCCCATAAGACACGCCTACGTTTTAGAGGAGGAAAAGAGGGGGAAAAAATTGAAGCAAAAAGTGTGGGCTGAAGTGTAGTTTTATCGGTACCATTTTGGGAAACATGCAACTTTATCACTTTTTATTCCATTTCTTTGGGAATGTGAAATAACCCCCCAAAAAAATCACAATTTTGAAATTTGGAAATTTTTTATTTTCTACTGTGTTCAGCTTACAGGTTACATAATGTTATATTTTAATACGTTGAAATTGTATGAATGTGGTGATACCAATTATGTTTAACTTTTTCACTTGTAATATGGCAAAAGAGGTTGATTTAAATTTTTAATACTTGTCTATTTGTTTTTTTACTTTAGTGCTTAGTTCCCCTAGGGTACATAACCACTAAAGGAACACGATCCTTTGTCCTATGTACGGCATACTGTGGGATGTATATATATATAATTATATATATTTACTATTTATATTAATTTATTTTATTATATATTTTATATATATGGGGTATATATATATATATATATATATATAAAATATATATTTATGTATATTTTAATATTATATTAATATATATATATATATATATATATATATATATTTATATATATATATATACATATATGTATATATATATATATAAAATTATAATAGGCCCGGGGGTAAAGTTGTGGATGGAATGTATGTATCACCAAGGTGGCTGGCCTCGGTGATATAAAAAACCCTATAGTTTGTTGCCAGCGATGTTATATTGCTGAGCCATTTTATGGTGGGGAGTTTGGGGTCCGGGTTTTTATGGAGCGGCCGTAGAGCCGGGTGGGAAGGTTGCTCCCATAATCAAGCACGGTCCTTACCAGGCATATAAGGCAGCTGACACAGCTCAGGGTGGAGCTGTGTGATATCGTTGGAAGCCTCTGTGGAGGGAGGACATGCAAAGCTGTCTCCAAGTTCCTGTGATCATTTATACTGCTGACCTGGTGAGGCTGTTGGTTGGTTGTAAACCCTGAAGAAAGGACTGTCTTTATTTTGCTGTGATAAGCTTGAGGAAGCACGTTTGTTCTCCGTTATTCAAGTCTGAGAGACCATAAACTTTGGGCCACATGTATGAAAACTGTTTAGGTCTAAAACTCACTCTTTTGCACATAGTAACATATGAGCAAAAAAGTGAGTTTTAGACCTAAACATGTTCATACATGTGGCCCTTTGTGTTTTGTTTTTGCACCTAAACCTGTGTCTGTGCTAATCCCGAGACTACCTATGAGCCGACACCCCTACAATTGGTGTTTTTGGATTCGGGCATATACGACCCGAAAGCACAGGTTGGAAAACATTGGTGCATAAGACTGTATGTCCTGGGTAAAGGCCATAGCACGCCCTGAGAATATGGAGGAGCTCATTAAGCACCTGGTGCAGAGTAACGTGCAGCAGCAGCAAGCTCAACAGGAGACAAACAAGGCCAGACAGGAGACAAACCAGCTCCTGATTCAGTAGATGGCTCTCCTGACTGAAGCCATAAGAAACAGGGAGCCTGTGCCTCCGTCCAGCTCCAGTGACAGTACTAAGGCAAGGAGGACAGTGAGAGAGGCATTACAGAAGATTACCCCTAATGACAATGTGGAAGCCTTTCTGTCCATGTTTGAGAGAGTGGCGAACAGAGAGAAACTGCCCCCGGAACAATGGGCAGAGGTCTTTGCCCCGTATCTTACCGGCGAGCCTCAGAAAGCATACTATGTCTTGACTCTACAAGATGCTAAGGATAAGTTAAAGGCAGAGATACTGGCCCATCTGCGGTTCACACTGGCAGTCCGAGCCCAAAGTGTGAAACCCTGGGGGTTTATAGCAGAGAAAGCCCCCAAGGTCCCAAATGTTCGCCTGCTCCCCCCGGGTAAAAAAAAAGGGCTAAAAGCCCTGATCCCTGTTACTCCTCCCCAGATGGTGGAACGTGTTTTTAATGGCCGGTTTTGTTCACTCGCTTCCGGTCTGTCCAATTTTGGGGTTTCCCCAAAAGGAGAGGGCCCAGAATGCTGCCCGCCCCTTGTGAGCTGGTTGAGCGATATGGGGGCTTTAAAGAACCTTTGGGGCAGTGAAGGGAGCCTGAGGTCAACGTACTGGGTTTTTTCCCAGGGGGGGGAAATAGGGCCCCAAGGAGGGGGCCCCAAATCCCCCAGTGGGGGGTTCCAAAAGGGACCTAAGAGGGGACTAGTGCCGGTGACAAGCATCAGGCCCGCCCCTTCGTCTGCTGGAAGTGCCGGGGGCCCCGGGGCCCTTTATAGGGCCCGTTGCCCTACCCCCCCCTGACCCTTATGGACTGCTCCGCGGGGGCGGCGCTGTTGTATTTTTGTTTTACCCAGCCTTATTTTCTTTTCCCTCCCCCAGGCGGGGGGCCCGCAGGCCCTTTGCCGTTTTTTATTTGTGGGACGGAGTAAAAGTAAC
The DNA here is from genome assembly GCA_025379985.1 of Phyllomedusa bahiana. NCBI lineage: Eukaryota > Metazoa > Chordata > Amphibia > Anura > Hylidae > Phyllomedusa > Phyllomedusa bahiana. The sequence goes on along the minus strand of JAODAL010033845.1, from coordinate 12,596 downwards.
TGGACTTTTGGGGACCCCGGGACCCCTCGTCCCCCGGGTTTAAAATGCTACACGGGCCACAAAAGCTGGCCCCGGGGGAAAGGGAGGGGGGTTTCATATGAATTCATGGGGAAATACCAAGGCGAAACCCCTTTGGCCCAGTTCCCCTGACACTGATTTGGGGGTATCGTGTCCCACGGTGTGGGAGTTGGCCCACAACTCCCAGAACAAAGGGAAGTCTCGACCAATAATTACATCATGCAGTAAATTCAGTACAAGGCTGAAGTGCCTGTTTAAAACCAGGTGAAATTTAATTTTTCTGGGGGTGGTTTTTTACCTCATCGCGTCAGGAGAAGTTTTTGGCGATTGCTTTTTGGCTATCGAGATCGTTTCGTTTAGTCGTTTGCCCGGCCGCTATCGAAAAGGTTTTTCCCGTTTGGGGCCCTTTTCGTTTATGAGCGATGCCCTTTTTTAAAAGTTTTAGGGGGGAAAACCCATAAAAACCCCTTAAATTATTACCCCCAAAACAGGGCGGGAAAGAAAGCTGAAATTAACACCCACACATTTCAAATGGATACGTGCTACACCCTTAGGCCCCACACTTAGGTTTTTAAAAGTCACAGGAAAAAAAAGTCACAGCCCTTTCACTATCCCTGTTTTGGGACCACAGCCTGACCCTTCCCCCCCTGCTTTCCCCCAACAAATTAAAAAAGTGCCAGAAGGCATTTATGATTTGAATTTATCTGTTACTTAAACTGGACTTTTAAATTTACCCCGGGGCCCTGGAAACCCCAAGCATGACCCCCCAAAACCTGAAAGCCCCCAGATTTAAAAAAGTGCCGAAAAAAAGGGGGTTTTTTCAACCCCCAAATTTTAGTTAAAACTGGACACTAACAAAAATCTGTCTTACCGCAAAAGGGACCTTTTTAAACCTTTTGCCCACGGGTTAAAAAGTCCCGGGAAAAAAAGGAGTCTTTAAACCCCACCATTTTATTTTGAACTGGACATATACTGCCCCTGTCCTGGGCCACAGTATGCCCATTTAAACCTGCCCTGCCCCCAAGGTTTTCCAAAGTCCCGGGGGAAAAAGGAGTTTTCAACCCCCCTTTTATTTAAAAAAATGGACTTTGACTGGGAACTTTTTCCTTTTGCCACGGGCCATGCCCAAAGGCCGGGGGTTCAGTGGGGCAGTGAGACCCCAGGCGGGGCCCGTTTTAAATTAACACGCGGGTTTTAAAATGCCCTGATGAGCAGCAAAAAAAAACTGTGTGCTAAAGCGGGGAGTGCGGAAGTGTAAAAACTCCAGCCTTTCCTCAAAACACAGTCAAGCCCTGGGTAGCGCTTGCCCCTCCGTATGATTTTGGGGGCCCAAATTTGAGCTTCATTGGGAAAAATACTGGTGGTTAACGCTCCGGGTTACAAAAAAGGTGCCCTTTTTTTTGGCTTTCTTTTTCTCTTTTTATTTCAAGTGCTGGGGGAAAAATTTGTTCTGACTTTGCCCTTGTCCGTGCTCCATACTCCAGGGGCCTCTAAATTAACCTACAAAAGGTTTAAATTTTTTCCTGTACCTCCCTTGTACAATTCGGGGGAATTTTTTTTTTCCCAGCTTTTTTTTTACTTGCAATTTTTTTAAGTATTTTTTAATTCTAGAAAACACTTTTTTAAAAAATAAGGGGTTTGGAATCCCACCATGTCTTTTTTTTTCTCTTTTTTTCTTTGTAAAAATGGGTTTTCTCAATACGGGATTGATAGCTATTTTAAAGATCTTGCAAAAAAAAGTCATTTTGCAATATGTGCCCAATTAAAACAGTGCCCTCCCTATTCCTGTTTCTGACGCACCATCACCCCTTGAGCCACTCTTGAAAATTTTGGGGAAAGGGAAAAAAATTGTCTGTTAAAAAAACCACATTTTTTTAGAATAGGACATTTTAAGTATAGCTGATGTCACAGAAAAATCCCCCAAAAAATTCAAAGCAGGGACTTTTGGGCCCAAACTTTGGACAATTGTGAAGAACAAAATGTCTGTTAGAAAAAAACATTTTTTAAAATTTGGACCGTAGTATAGTGCATGTACAGAAAAAAATCCCCCCAAAAAAAAAAAGCATGCCCCTTGAGCCACTTTGGAAAATTTTGTGAAGAAAAATGTCGGGTTAGAAAAAACCCTTTTTTTTAAAATTTGGCCCTGTGTATAGCTGCAATGTCACAGCAAAAACCCCCCAAAAAATTCAAAACATCCCCAATGAGCCAAATTTTTTAAACCTTTGTGAAAAAACAAAGGTTATTAGAAACAAAAATTTTTTAAAAATAGGAACTTTTAGTTTGGGGCATTTAAAAGCAAAATGCCCCAAAAATTTCAAACCCATGACCCTTGACCCAAACTTTTTGGTTTAAATTTGTGAAGAAAAAAATGTCTGTTAAAACAATTTTTTTTTTTAATGGGACCTTTTTTAGTTTTGCTGCATTTAAAGAAGAAAGCATGCCCCAAAAAAATTAAAAAAATTTGACTTCTCAGCACTTTTAAAAAAATTGGGTGGGGGAAAAAATCCCATTTTAGAAGCCCCATTTCTGTTAAAGGCCTGATTTTGCTGTACCCTCCAGTTACATGACCCCAAAAAAATTATAAATATGACTTCTCAGCCCAAATTAAAAATTGTGGGGGAAAAAAATTTTCCCAAATTTGAAGCCACCAATTTCTGTTCCAAAGGCCCATGATTAAAAGCTTTATCTCACCGCTCCATGCCCCCAAAAAAATTATAAATATGACTTTCACCCAACTTTTAAAAATGTTGGGGGGGAAAATGCCCCCTTGAAGCCAAAATTTTCCTTTTTCCAAAAAAGGGACCTTTGTTTATTCCCGGTTTTTCTAAACATTTACAGGGCCCCCCAAAAAAATTAAAAAATATGACTTCTCAGCCACTATTAAAAAATTTTGAGGGAAAAAAGGCCATTTTTAAAAAGCCACATTTCGGGTTCCAAAGGACCAAAATTTATAGCGAAATCTCCAGCAAAATGCCCTAAAAAACCATTGACAATGGGGAAAACCCCTTAAAGTTTTAAAGTGGTAAATGGAAATAGGGTTTGTCATAAAACCTTGCTGTCTTTTACAGTCTGCTCCAGCAAAAGGGTTTAAAAGAGGAAAAGTAAAAATAAAAATTGCAGTAAGAAAGATCATTTAAAAAAAAAGTTTTCAAGAGGACCATTTTGTTTTTAAAAGGAATTTTGAAGTAGGGCCGGGAAATTTTTCGGTGACCCTGGAATTGGGGCCACAACATTTAGAGGGTCCATGCCTGATTTTATCTTGATGAAAGTCAAACGATCCACATTTTCTGTGGGAAAGCCGGTTTTGTTTATCTGTAATGGGCTCCTCCCGCTGTTTGAAGGGGCCGGGTCAGGCCGGGCTGCTGGGCAGGACAACACCTCTTTGGTTTTTTTGCAGCCACTTTTGGGCATTCGTCCATTTTGGATACCCGAAATCTATTTTTGGGGCCGGGGAAAAAATGCAAAAACTCGGTTTTTGAGGGCGCCGATAGTTTGTTTCATCATGATCTTAACCTGAAACCTGTGTGGTTGGGTGTTTTTGCCCCATTTCATGCGTTGGTTGGGGGGGGTAAACCAAAAACTTGCCCCGAGGGGACCCATTAGGCTTCTGCCACCCTTTTTCCTGCTGCTGCCCCTTTCGCCTTTCTTGGCAAAATTACTGTTACGTCGCTTGATGGTTTTCCCGTGACATTTGGGGGGAAAGTTAAGGGAGATTTCAACAGATGGCTCCAGGGTTTATCAATCAGCAAGGGTTTCCCTTTTTCCCGCAATTTTTTCTCTCATTTTGGGTGGGTGGAAGGGAAAATGCGGGTTTTGTTTTGTACCGGGGGGTCCCGGAGGGGTTTGGGCCCCCCCAGTAACTGTTTTTCATTTGATGGGCCCTTTAATTTCGAGGAAACATGTTGGAGGAAATTTTGGGGAAACCAAAACACTCTGTGAGAGAAGGAGGGCCTTGAATTTTCCCCAAGGCCCCTTTGGGGCGAGGGGCACTAGCAAACTGATCTTTTCCCCATCCCTTTTCCTCCGCCTCAAATTCGCGCCAAACCCCTTTTTAAAAGGGGGGCGTCCGGGGAACATCCCGGGGTCTAGGAAAAAACTCCTCCTCCCCCTCCCCTGCCCCCCGGCACAGCTTTTAAAACGCCCCGATTGCCTGAGTGGGGTGCCCCCTGGAGCTGTGGGCCCCCTTTCATAGTTGGACCCGAACCACTGGCCTAAATGAAAAAAACCCTTTAAATTGTTTAAACTGCGGGCCCTTTTTGGATTTGACGGAGGAAAGGCTGGTCCCCCCATTGTGTCCGTTTTCCTCCCCCGTCGCTGGCGGGACCTGTTGTTTCAGAGTGTCCAACGATCGTTCCAGAAAATAAAAACCACAATGCTTCATGCTGACAAGGGCATTTGTCCGCACTGACCCTTTTGGTTTGGGTTCTTCAAAACTGGGAAGGATGGTGCAGAGGGTCCCCTTTTACCTGGGCCCCCACTTCGGTTTGGTTTAACACCCCCAGGTCCGCACCGCTGCCTTTTTCAGGCCCTGTGTCAAATTGTACGGGGTAATGGTTGCCCCTGCTGCCCCCAAATCGCCTGGAGCATGTGGAGGGTGGAATTCCGCGGTTTGCCACGTCAACAATGAGAAAGGGTTTACGGGGAAAGGGCCCCCGCTGACACTGCAAAGGGAGCCAGGCAGGACGAAGGGAGGGTGCGAAAGGCGGGGAAATGCGAATCGACCTCGGGGGCCTTCTTCGCCCGGCAGTCCGACCGGGGTTTTTGGGGAGCTCTTTAGAAATTTCTGGACGACAAGGTTCTTGGGCATGTGCCAGGAAGGGGTTTTGCTCCAGCCCACCGAAAATTTTAAAGGGGCCCGGGGGGCCCGCAGGGTTTCGCCCCTTTTCGCCCCACCACCTGCCGGGAAAGGGTTTTGTCACCCCCGCCAGCGGGCCCGGTCCCCGTTGGTTAGAGCCAAACCCCAGCTCCGGGCCTGTGTGTGGGGCGGTCTCCAAGGGAAAATTTTTAATTTTTAAAACCGGGCCTGGGGGTCTTGGGCAGTGATGCCCCAGAGGACCTTGGGGGAAAAAGGCCCCGCACCCTTTCCCTTTCGGTTTTTTAAGAGCGTGCGCCGAAAGGCCCCGAGAGCCAAACCCTCACCCCCAAAAGGGGAAACCACCAGGGTCACCCCGGAGCTGTCACCCGAGGATTTAGCGGCCTTGGCCCTGTTACCCAGTCCATGGGTCGGTGGTGAGATGGAAAACCCTTTTTTGGACAAGACAGGGCAAAAGCGCTTGAATTTAGAAAGACACGTGGCTGGGCCCGGGCAGGGACGGCTTTTCTGGCAAAGGAAAAAGCCTGCTGGCAAACTGGTTTTTTTGGGGGGAGGCCCAGGGCCCCTGCCCAGGGCGGGGAAAAACCCCTCTGTGTCCACCCCGACGGAAAGGCAAACATTTCCAAAGGCCCAAAAACTGGCAATGCCGAAAATTCGGCCCTTTTTGGGTTTTGGATGGTTTGGGGGTTTTTGTGTTTCTTCTGCTCCCAAAACTGGGAAAGGGAAGAAAAGGGTGGCTGGGTAGAATGGCCGGGTGTACGGGGATGCAGGTCGTAAAACCTGGGGAAGGAGAAGGGGTAGGATGGGTTTTTGGGGGGTTTGGCTGGTGGTCCCTCGGGGCGACGGTGGAGGCTGAAGCGGGGAGGGAATCCCTGTTTTTTTTGACTCGGGAGGGGACATGGGCAGTTAAAGGGAACGGGGGGCGGAGGAGGAGGAGGGGGAAAGGACAGGGGTTGTTGAAGGGGTTGGAGGCCCGGTGGGGTTTTCTGGCCTTTTTTGGGCCCAAGTTTTCCCCTTTTTCCCTTTTTCAACTCTTTGCTTTCGCTGAAATTGTGCCCTAGACAGTTGGTGGGGGTTTTCCCATTTAAAGGTTTTCTTGCCTCTATTTATGCGTTTACGGAAAAAGGGGCGGCATATGACTTTCGTGGGTAAATTTCAGAGGTTGGTCAAAGAAGGGCTCGGGGCTTTGAGAGGGCCCGGCCCTTTTTTGACGGCGATAAGGAGGGGGGGGTTTTTGCGCGGGACCGTGGCGGGGCGGAACATTTCAGCGGACTTCTCCCGCCCGCCCTCCCCCTTTTTTGTGGGGGGACCGAATTGCACTCCCCCATCTTTCTTCCCCCTCGTCCATGATGAAAGGGGCTCGCAAAAAAAATTCGCGGAAAAAAACCAGGATGGATGAAAATGTCGTCATCATCATCCCCCAATCATCAACACAGGTGACTTGGTGTCCTAAACTTTCTGCTCCAAGGAAGTGCGGGCTACAAGCAAGGGGCATTTGAAGGCGTTGCCGACCGCCCGGGTTTTTTGCCGAGGGGCCCGGTTCCTTCACCCCCTCTGATGGCATGTAACTGGGCGTCAAAAGCAGACTAAATTTTCCTCTTGATCTTTTAACATGCCTTCGCCCCAAACCCATTTTGTCATCAAAGGGTCCGCGGGACAATGGATTACCCAACAGTGGTGGGTCCCACGATTTGGGACTTTTTGGGCTGTTTTCATGTTGGGGGATTTGATGATGCTTGATGAGACTTTTGGTGGCCGGGTGACTATGGGGACGGGGGGGAAAGGAAAAATCTGAGATGAAAAGGTTTTGCATTAACCCACTGAAGGGGGGATTGGGGGCCCCCATGTTCGTTACTTAGATTCACGGGGCCTGCCCAGCGATGACAGGCCTGGGGTCCTGCAACTAAACAAATCCGCTGGCATGCCTGTTGTCGCCAGAACGGAAAGGAGCACTTTTCTTGTTACCTCTACCTCCATGTGTTTACCCCCCTCTTTGCTCCCCTTTACCACCGGGCTTTTCGCTCCATTTTTCCGGGGAAAATAAAAAATTTGAGAAGGTATGGAATATTTTTGGGGGAAATTTCTCTTTTTAAAAAGACGGAAAAATCCCCCAGCTATTCTAAAAACCCCTCTAAAAAAACAAAATTGCTGGATTAAAAATTTAACTGAAAGGGGTGTTTTATCAAAAAATTTTCTGGACTGGGGCAAAAGGGGTCCAAAAAAACTTTATTTTTTTATGTTTTGGTAAAATTAAACTGTTTTTTTTTGCCCCTTTCCCAATTCCCTTTGTGGTGAATATAGAATTTGTTGTTTTAAGTTTTACGTGGGGGAATGGCGTTTTTTAAACCCTTTGTGGGTGTGCAAAATTTCAAAAAAACCGTAACTGTTATGTTTTGGTATAAAAAACCCGGTTATTTTTTTGCCCCCCTTTTTTAAATTTCCCCGGGTGGGGGAATTTTTAGAATTTTTGCGGGTTTTTTGGGTTTTAAATAGATGCTGGGGTAAAATGAAAATGCGGGGTTTTGGGGGCAAAGTCAAAAAACCAACGTAACTTTTATTTTTTTTGGTTTTAAAATTAAAGGGGTTATTTTTTGGGCCCCTTTTTCCAATTTTAACCTGGGGGGTTTTAATTTATAGAAATTGCTTTTTTTTAAGGATTTACGTAGATGCCGGGGTTTCAAATAAACCCCAAAATCCCTGGGGTGTGAAAAAGTCAAAAAACCCGAAAAACTTTTTAATTTTTTTGGTATAATAAACGGTATTTTTTGCACCTTTTCCTTTCCCACCTGTGGTGAAAAAAAATTGCTGTTTTAAGATTTACGTAGTTTTGCTGCTTTCAATGAAAATGGGGTGTGCAAAAATCAAATAAAAAAGAAAACTGTTATGTTTTGGGTTTTTTTATAAAACGGTAATTTTTTCCACCTTTTAAATTTTCACCTGGGGTTTGAATATAGAAGGGCGGGTTTTAAGATTTGGGTGGGATGCTGCGTAAAAGAAAAAAATTTGTTTGGGGGGTGCAAAATTCAAAAAACATTTTTAACTGTTTATGTTTTTGGTTAAAAAAACGGTATTTTTTTGCCCCTTTAATTCCCCTGTGGTGAATATAGAATTGCTGTTTTTAAAGGGAAATTTACGTGGATGCGGGTAAGGAAAAAAATTGCTGGGGGAAAGTCAAAAAAAACACGAAATGTTTATGTTTTCTTTATAAATACAGGGTTTTAGTTTTTTGACCCTTTCAATTCCCCCGGGGGTAAATATAGAATTGTTTGGTTTTAAGATTTACGTAGATGCGCGTCAAATGAAAAATGTGGGTGTGCAAAAGAAAAAAAAAACTCGTAACTGTTATTTTTGGGGGAAAATAAAAGGGTTTTTTTTTTTGGCCCCTTTTTAAATTTTTCCCCTGGGGGTTTGAATATAGAATTGCTTTTTTTAAGATTTACGTGATGCTGCGTCAATGAAAAATGTGGGTGTGAAAAAGTAAAAAAAAACTCGAAAATGTTATTTTTTTGGTATAAAAAACCGGTATTTTTTGCATTTTTTAAATTCCCCTGTGGTGAATATAGAATTGCTTTTTTAAGTTTTACGTAGATGCTCCCGGTCAATGAACAATGGGGTGTGCAAAAGTCAAAAAACACGTAAATGTTATTTTTTGGGTATAATAAACGGTTTTTTTTTGCCCCTTTAAATTTTCACCTGGGGTTTGAATTTTAGAATTGCTTTTTTTTAAGTTTTTACGGGGGATGCTGGTCAATAAACCCAATGCTGGGTGTGAAAAATCAAAAAACCGTAACTGTTATTTTTTTCGTTTTAATAAATGGAGTTTTTGATTTTCCCAAATTCCCCTGTGGTGAATAAAATTTTTGTTTTTTGGTTTTTAAGGGATTTAGTAGTTTGCTGCGTAAATTTAAAAACAATGCTGGGGGGGCCCAAAAGAAAAAAAAATTTCGTAACTGTTTTTTTTTTGGTTTAAAAATTTAAAGGGTATTTTTTGCCCTTTTCCCAAATTTCCCCTTGTGGTGAATATAGAATTGCGTTTTTTTAAAAATTTACGAGTTGCTGCGTCAATAAAACAATGCTGGGTTTTGCAAAAGCCCAAAAAAAAAAAAAAAAACCGTAACTTTTAAAGGGTTTTGGAAATAATAAACGGTTTATTTTTTGCCCCTTTAAATTTCACCTTGGTAAATTTATAAAATTGCTTTTTTAAAAGATTTAGTAGGGGCTGCGCCCAATGAACAATTGTTGGGTGTGCAAAATTTCAAAAAAACAGAAAAACTGTTTTTTTTGGTTTAAAAATTAAACGGTTTTTTTTGCCCTTCAATTCCCCTGTGGGGTTTTAGAATTGCTGTTTTTTTTTTTTACCCAAAGGGAAATTTTTTTATTTTTTTAAAATTTTTTAACATTACTGGATTATCCGCGGGGAAAAGGAAATTTTCAGATTAAAAATTTACTCAGTAAAGGTTGACATAAACAAAATTGGGGTTTTTAGGGGATCACATTTTACTAAATCATCCCATATTTTTACCCCATAGGCCCCAAAACCCCTCAAAATTAAAGGCAAAAAAGTGGGAGTAACCCCATCTAAAACAGAAGAAAAGTTATTCACCACCCAAAGGAAAATACAAAAAACGAGAAAATTGTGAAGGGGGGGTTTGTTATTAGTAGTAGCTAAAAATTTCAGAAGGAGCTTAACGGTTTTTTTCCCTGATGTGCCCAAGAAAAAAACCGTTTATTCCCCTTTTTCCCCTATCCCGAAAACCCCAAAAACGGGCCCGGGGGAAAACTATCCCTTTTGTTGGGTAGTTACCCAGGGGCCCCCGCCATGCTTTTTGACCAATACCATGGGGGTTTTTCAGGAATGGGGGGCATTAAAAAGGAGATCCCCAGAGCCCCGGGGAAAACCCCCCTTCGAAAATATTTCCCAAATCCTCAAAAAATTTTCCCGCCTGATTTCTTTTTTGTCAAACCTTTTTTTAGCTGTTACATTCATTTGAAGTTTAAGAGCTTAAAACACCCTAGGTGTGGGGGGGCCCTAGGTCCCCCACGAGCCCAACAGGCCCCTTTTTGGCCCGCCAATAACGCGACATGCAGTATTTTTGCATTGAAAACTCTTTGCTAATTAAAGGTTAGGGAATAGTAGCGTCTTGGGGTTGGGGGGTAACGAGGTCCCTGTTTAGAATTCAACTCACGAAAAAGATTAGACCAGATTTTCCTGACTGCGGGAAAAAAACTCCATAGCCCGTGAGCTAGGTTAGTCAGAGGCTAGAGCTTTTGGGGCATGTCGTTAATCTCTGGAAAGGAAGGGGGTTGGGGGGTTGGTTAAAGGGGGAAGATAGCTCGATGGGCCATGGAAGTATGGTCCCTCCAAGCCTCTCTATTATATTTTCCTAATTCTCGACCAGCCTCAAAAACAGCCCCTGCAATATCCATATCGGGGAAAATCACGCTCCCAACCGAAAAACCTTGTCCGCCAATATTCATTTTTGGGCCCTCGGGGGTGCTAGAGCGTGGACGGGGTGAGAGGACCCCGGCGGCCCCAAAAGATTATCAAATTGGTTGGGTTGAAAAGGTCGCGAACAGAGTTGCCCTTCCCTTAAACCCCAAAGTGTGACTTGTCTGTACGCAAATAGGAATTTCTTTCTAGGCCATTTAAATTTTTGCAGTCTCCAAATGAATGCAGTCGTGCCCCCTGCAGTTGAAGAGGTGGCAAATATTATTGCCCCTGTTCTCCCCATTGGCTAGGTAGCCTTGCACTTGGCCTGGAGCAAAGTTGGGTGACCCCCCCAGGATGAATTTCAACTTAAAAAGGGGGGGGCGAACAATTTTTCGGGCCCGCTTTCCAGGCAGAGTGGTATCCCGAGTATCACGCCCGTTTAGCTATCGGGGGGAAGTCTTGTATGGGTTTTGTAAAGGCATTTAAAGAATAGGGGGAAAAAAAATGGATTTCTTGGGCCGTATTAGAGAAAAAGATGTTTTTTACCCCGTCCCTTTCCCTGTCGAAGTAAAGCGGCCAAAAATTTTTACTCTAATATTAGGGAGGGTTTAGGGGGTCCCCGATCCTTTGGGGGAAACCCTTTTTTTGAAGGCTTTGGGGGGGGCGTTTACCCCTCCCTTAAATTTTAGGAAAAGGGTGAAATTTTGCTTATTTTACCCAAATGTCTGAGCAAAAGAGGGATGGTTTTGTGATGGGATAGCACCTGGAGAAGCTGATCATTTTAATTAGGTGGATCGGGCAGCGGGGCAACGGCAGAGAAACCCCCTTGGCCCAGTCCCCCAAACCTTTTTGGGTTAACGGGGGGAAATTCAAAGAGTATACTGACTTGGGGAAAACCCCCTTTTTGATGTAGATTTTGGTAGTTTCCTGTGACGCCAAACCTAGAAATTCTGTTTTTTAAAATTTACGTAGTGCTGCGCAATGAAAAAGTGGGTGTGCAAAAGTCAAAAAAAGTAATGTTATGTTTTGGTATAAAAACGGTATTTTTTGCACCTTTTTAAAATTACCTGTGGTGAATATAAGAATTGCTGTTTTAAAATTTACGTGCATGCTGCGTTTTAATGAACAATGTGGGTGCGCAAAAGTCAAAAAACACGTAACTGTTAGTTTTCGTTTTGATACACGGTTTTTTTGGCAAACAAAACAACCCGTGCGATACAAGATTGCTGGATTGTAAATTTAAAATGCAAGGTGGATATACAACAGTCACAGGTGGAAAGGGTAAAATTAAAATGAACACCTATCTGAAATGTTACTGATAAAAAAAGTGGAGTTTTGCACCTAAAAAAGAGACCTGCGTTATAGAAAAAGATGTGTATCCAAAAATAAGTTCAGGTGCCCCAAAATCCAGGGGAAAAATTTTCAATAGCAAACTGTTTTAATAAAGATATTGCACTACAATGCTACACTAAGTCTTGGTGAACTTTTTCCCGTGTTCTTTACAGAAAGAGTTGCTGTGTTCGCCCCGCGGGGCCCCCCCCGTTCCCCCCCCGTGAATTTACAGCGGTAGATGCGCTTTAAAATTCCCTGCTAACTCATAAAAAACTTCAAATCTCTAATTAACTAAATTGGGAAGGATCACAGCTAATAGTAGAGGTTTTCTGTGCAAAAAAAAGACTAATTTTGCTGAGCTGTTTGGGGCCCCAGGGAGGGCAGGTCCTATCCCTATGAGCGCTGAGAGACCTAGGCTGAACAGGAAACGTGTTCTATGTAAAAAGGGTCATGTGATTTTTTCAGCAATCGCAACCATACAATCCCCAGTCATGACGTCGCCCCCCACTTTTCCCCCCGCTCTTTCTGTAAACTGATTTGCTGGCCGCCAAAATTAAGGAAGCGCGAAAAAGGCGCGATTTATAGTGATGCTCAGATTTTAACCTTAATTATCGCAGGATCTGGGGAAAATTTTGATCACCCCTAAAAACCTTGCCGATTTCAACTTTTTCGATAAAAATCGCTCAACACTGTCAGGAGCAACGAAAAATCTTTGTGTTTTATGGGGTGTGGATGAGGAGAGGAAGTAACCCCGAGAGGTTGTCCCTGATCTGGGGGTCTCTGGGAGAATTTTGGGGACTGCTCAGCTCCGGGATTGACCCTTTAAGGGCGCCCTTTATCAGGTGACAGTATTTAAAAAGGGGTCCACAAGAGCCCCGGGGCTGATAATCGCTTCCTACTTTGCGTAAAAAAACGACTTGCTATATCGATGAACAAAGTGAGAGAGGAAGTGGGAGAATTAGTTGTGCCAAAGGTTGTAAGATGTTTGGTGTTTTGATATGG
>JAODAL010033844.1:0-45040 GCA_025379985.1 Phyllomedusa bahiana | reverse complement strand
GTAGTTGCCATTTTACCTCTTTTTAAGAGCAATAATTTTCGTCTGGGGTCCCCCCGTAGGTACAGGTGGCGGGACCCCCATTTGTACATGTTGGGGGGGCCCCCCGCTAGGTGTGGGGTGCTGGGCGGGGGTCCTGCCCCCCCCCCCCCCCCTCTCCCCGTAGGTGCAGGTTGTGGGGTCAGTGGAGCTCGGTGTTCCGGCTCTTTTTGCATAATTTCCCCTGACCTCTTAACAAAACTGTGTTGTATCTCTCCCCATCTCGCCTTTTTCGTCCTCGTGTCACCCACTCCTCGGGGCCCGCGGTTACCCTGGAAACGCAGGTCTCCTTAGCAACAGTTGCCGGGAGGGTGAGGTGATGGGAATCTGCGGGTCCCAATATCACTCGGAGGAGAAGAATTGGGGGCGTTGGGAGGGAATCACCCTAAATGGGTGACATGAGGGGGTGAAGCAGCCTCCACCATTCTGCCCCGAACACCCCCAGGGGCGCGGTACTGTGGTCACCCAGCAGGACTCCTGACAGATACGAGGGCGGTCACCCGGCTTTCCAGGACTCCTGACAGATACGAGGGCGGTCACCGGCTTTTCCGGGTCCCGACAGTCAGGGCGGTCACCCCCGCTTTCCCGGACTCTGAAGATACGGGGCGTCACCCCCGTTTCCAGGGGTCCCGATAGATACGAGGGCGGTCACCCGGCTTTCCAGGACTCCTGACAGATACGAGGGCGGTCACCCAGCTTTCCAGGACTCCTGATAGATACGAGGGCGGTCACCCAGCTATCCAGGACTCCTGAAAGATACGAGGGCGGTCACCCAGCTTTACCGGGCTCCTACAGATCAGGGGGGTCCCCGGCCCTTTTCCGGGACTCCTGCAGATACGAGGGCGGTCCCCCCCGGTTTCCCGGGACTCCTGCAGATACGAGGGCGGTCCCCCGGGTTTCCCCCGGGCTCCTGATTCCCGGGGTTGTGGATCTTTTGCTCTAAATCTGTCGGGGGCGGTCCCCCCAGCTTTCCCGGGCCCCGGGGGGAAAAGTCATGGGGAGGCTCCTGGTCGCCGGTTGTGGATCTTTGCTCTGACTCCTGGTCGGGGGCGGTCACCCAGCTTTTCCGGGCTCCTGGTCGCCCATTGTGCACATCTGCTCTGACTCCTGGTCGGGGGCGGTCACCCAGCTTTCCCGGGCTCCTGGTCGGGGGCGGTCACCCAGCTTTCCCGGGCCCGGGTTCCCGGTTTTGTGCACATCTGCTCTGACTCCTGCTCAGGGGCGGTCACCCAGCTTTCCCGGGCTCCTGGACGGGGGCGGTCACCCAGCTTTCCGGGGCTCCTGGTCGCCCGTTGTGCACGTCTTCTCTGACACCTGGACGGGGGCGGTCACCCAGCTTTCCTGGGCTCCTGGTCGGGGCGGTCACCCAGCTTTCCCGGGGTCTGGGCCCCGGGTTGTGCATCTTTGATATGACTCCCGGTCGGGGCGGTCACCCAGCTTTCCCGGGCTCCTGGTTGCCGGTTGTGCACATCTGCTCTGACTCCTGGTCGGGGGCGGTCACCCAGCTTTCCCGGGCTCCTGGTCGGGGGGGGCCCCAGTTTTCCCCGGGTCCTGGTCCCCTTTTTGTGCATCTTTGATATGACTCCCGGTCGGGGCGGTCACCCAGCTTTCCCGGGCTCCTGGTCGGGGGGCGGTCACCCAGCTTTCCCGGGCTCCTGGTCGCCGGTTGTGCACATCTGCTCTGACTCCTGGTTGGGGTCGCCCTCCTCACGGTGTCGCTCTCTTTCAGTGTCGCGGCTGCAGATCGGGAAGGGGAAGCGTGCGGTGTCGGTGCTGGAGGGCGCGGCGGTGACGCTGAGCTGCACGGTGCGCTCGCAGAGCAGCTCGGACTCCCGCTTCTCGGTGCTGTGGTTCGCCCAGGAGCCCTCGGGGGCCGACGGGAAGCTGATTGTGCGCAGCGGGGCCGGCATGGAGTACGGCACGTACGCGGAGGAGGCAGACCTGAAGGACAGGCTGCAGCTGGAGGAGCTGACCCCCGGGCACTACACCCTCACCATGCTGGGGGCCCGGCGCCAGGGTAGGGCGCTATTATGCCGGTGGAGGAGTGGGGGTGGGCCCCCCCCAGCCTGGTACCGCTGGCCCAAAACGCCTCGGGGCTGACGGAGGTCAACGTCAGGATGCCAGGTGAGAAAAGGCTCCGCAACAGGGAGGGGGCACAGGGGAACCAGTGGCTGAAGTGGGCGCCGGGCGATAGTGCGAGCGGTAAGGGGCGCCGGGCGTTAGTGTGAGAGGTAAGGGCCGCCGGGGGGGTGTAGGAGTTTTTGGGTTTAAAAAAAAAGGGGGGGCCGGGCCCGGTTTAGAAAGGCAAAGCAAAAATTGGCGCCGGGGGGTTTTTGGGGAGCGAGGGGTTTTAAATGGGCCGGGGGGGGTAGAGGGGGGCCGGTAAATGGCGCCGGGGGGGTAGAGCGAGCGGTAAGGGGCGCCGGGCGGTGGAGCGAGCGGGAAGGGGCGCCGGGCGGTAGAGCGAGCGGGATGGGGGCGGGGGCGGGGTAAAAAGGGAGCGGAAAAGTGGCGCGCCAAAAAGAGCGAGGGGGAAAGGGGGCCGCCACCGGAAGAGCAAACGGGGAAGGGGGGGGTGGGCAGTTTGAATAACCCGGGAGTGGCGCTGGGGGGGAGCGGGGCCCGGGGTTGTGTAAGTGGGAGGGGGCACTGTACTGTGATGGGTGCTGCTAACCTTTGCTCCTTCTCCCCACAGATAACAAACCTGAAAGAGGGAAACCCCGCTGCCCCGGAACGTCTCCTCCTTGGGGGGCCCGGCAGTTCAGGTGACCTCCCGGGTGCTAAAAACCGGGGGACGTTTCCCGCAGTGGGGGTTTGGCGCGGGTGGCTGGTTTTTAGGGGGGGGGACCGAGGGGAGGACGCTGGCACGTCTGTACCCAGATGGCATCGCGCTGCCCCCCACTGAGGATGAGGACAGAGGAGGCTCGGAGCTGCCCGGTCGCCTCCACCTTTGGCAGCCGTCCCCCGGGCTCTACACATCACCCTCACCGGGCCAGGGAGGACAGCGGGCCACAGCTGCGGTCAGGGAGGGGTCAGGACCCCAGGGGGGCATTTTTGGTACGGCGGGCGCGAGGCTCCCGCCCCTATGCAGTGTGCGGGCCCGGGAGAACCGGGCTCGGGGGCCCCCCAGAGCCCCGTATCTTCAGTGTGACCCCCCCGGGTGGGGCATGGGGGGGGCCCAGTGAGCCCTATCTGTCGGGTGGGGGGCCCAGGTGGGGCCGGGCTGAGGGGCCCACAGGACCCCCAAATATCTTTTTCAGTGGGGGCAAGTGAGGACTACGGGCTGCAGGGGCCACAGGGAGCCCCGATATCTGTCAGTGTGTGGTGCCCAGGTGAGGGCCATGGCTGAGGGGGCCACAGTGAGCCCCAATATCTGTGTCAGTGGGAGGCACCAGGTGAGAATAGGGGCTGGGGGGCCACAGGACCCCTGTATCTGTTCAGTGTGGGGCGCCATTGGGGGCCATGGTTGAAAAGGGAAAGTGAAGCCTGATATCTGTGTCCATGTAGACAATCCCGCTCCGTCCTGGGTTCGTTTAAATGTACATTTGGGGACATTAGAGCATTGTTGTGGGACGGGAACAATTGTAACGAATCCTAGTTTGGTTATGTTTCCATTCCCTGGCGCGGCCCTTTAACCCGGTGTTGTCTCCCCCACAGATGCCGACCTGCTGCTGGACACGGCGCCCCTCAACGTCTCGGTGCAGGACGGCGGCCATGTTGCTCTGGACTGTACCATCTTATCCCGCTCTCGGCCCGATTCCCAGCTGGCCGTGTCCTGGGGCTTCCACAGTGGGAGTCGGGTGGCGGAGGCCGAGACCATCCTGACCACTGACCGCTCTGGAGTGTGGAGCCCCCTGGCCCCGCGCTGGGAGGGCCGCCTGCAGCAGATCCAGCTCTCCCCCACCATGTACAAGCTGCGGATCCCACAGGCTGGGCTGACTGACTCCGGCAACTACACCTGCTCCGTGCAGGAATGGATGATGGGGCCCCGTGGGGACTGGTACCTGCTGGCACAGGACGAGAGCCTTATAGGATGGGTCACCGTGCAGGGCAAGGGTAAGTGGGGGCGCAGCCGGCATTTTCTATAAGAGGGGTACTAGAGGGGGCGCAGCCGGCATGTTCTATAAGGAGGCGCTAGAGAGGGCGCAGCCGGCATGTTCTGTAAGGGAGGTGCTAGAGGGCGCAGCCGGCATGTTCTGTAAGGGAGGCGCTACAGGGGGCGCAGCCGGCATGTTCTGTAAGGGAGGCGCTAGAGGGGGCGCAGCCGGCATGTTCTATTAGGAGGCGCTAGAGGGGGCGCAGTCGGCATGTTCTGTAAGGGAGGCGCTAGAGGGGGCGCAGTCGGCATGTTCTGTAAGGGGGGTGCTAGAGGGGGTGCAGCCGGCATGTTATGTAAGGGGGGCGCTAGAGGGGACGCAGCTGGCATGTTCTGTAAGGGGGGCGCTAGAGGGGGCGCAGCTGGCATGTTCTATAAGGGAGGCGCTAAAGAGGGCGCAGCCGGCATGTTCTATAAGGGAGGTGCTAGAGGGGGCGCAGCCGGCATGTTCTGTAAGGGGGGCGCTAGAGGGGGCGCAGCCGGCATGTTCTGTAAGGTGGGCGCTAGAGGGGGCGCAGCTGGCATGTTCTGTAAGGTGGGCGCTAGAGGGGGCGCAGCTGGCATGTTCTGTAAGGTGGGCACTAGAGGGGGCGCAGCTGGCATGTTCTGTAAGGGGGGCGCAGCCGGCATGTTCTATAAGGAGGCGCTAGAGAGGGCGCAGCCGGCATGTTCTGTAAGGGAGGCGCTAGAGAGGGCGCAGCCGGCATGTTCTGTAAGGAAGGCGCTAGAGAGGGCGCAGCCGGCATGTTCTGTAAGGAAGGCACTAGAGGGGGCACAGCCGGCATGTTCGGGAAGGGAGGCGCTAAAGGGGCCACAGCCGGCATGTTCTGTAAGGAAGGCACTAGAGGGGGCGCAGCCGGCATGTTCTGTAAGGGGGCGTGCTAGAGGGGGCACAGCCGGCATGTTCTGTAAGGTGGGCGCTAGAGGGGGCGCCGCCGGCATGTTCTATAAGGAAGGCACTAGAGGGGGCACAGCCGGCATGTTCTGTAAGGGGGCGTGCTAGAGTGGGCACAGCCGGCATGTTCTGTAAGGAGGGCGCTAGCGGGGGCGCAGCCGGCATGTTCTGTAAGGAAGGCACTAGAGGGGGCGCAGCCACCATGTTCTATAATGAGGGAGTTAGAGGGGGCGCAGCCGGCATGTTCTATAAGGGGGCGCTAGAGAGGGGCAGGCGGCAGTTGGTATAAGGTATGCGCTAGAGGGGGCGCAGCCAGCATGTTCTATAATGAGGGAGTTAGAGGGGGTGCAGCCGGCATGTTCTATAAGGGGGGTGCTAGAGGGGGCGCAGCCAGCATGTTCTATAATGAGGGAGCTAGAGAGGGTGCAGCCGGCATGTTCTATCAGGGGGCGCTGGAGGGGGCGCAGCTGGCATGTTCTATAAGGAGGCGCTAGAGAGGGCGCAGCCGGCATGTTCTGTAAGGGAGGCGCTAGAGGTGGCGCAGCCGGCATGTTCTATAAGGAGGCGCTAGAGGGGGCGCAGTCGGCATGTTCTGCAAGGGGGGCGCTAGAGGGGGCGCAGCTGGCATGTTCTATAAGGAGGCGCTAGAGAGGGCGCAGCCGGCATGTTCTGTAAGGGAGGCGCTAGAGGGGGCGCAGCCGGCATGTTCTGTAAGGGAGGCGCTAGAGGGGGCGCAGCCGGCATGTTCTATAAGGGAGGTGCTAGAGGGGGCGCAGTCGGCATGTTCTATAAGGGAGGCGCTAGAGGGGGTGCAGTCGGCATATTCTGTAAGGGGGGTGCTAGAGGGGGTGCAGCCGGCATGTTCTGTAAGGGGGGCGCTATAGGGGGCGCAGCAGGCATGTTCTGTAAGGTGGGCGCTAGAGGGGGCGCAGCCACCATGTTCTATAAGGGAGGCGCTAGAGAGGGCGCAGCCGGCATGTTCTATAAGGGGAAAAGGGTGCTAGAGGGGGCGCAGCCGGCATGTTCTATAAGGGGGGTGCTAGAGGGGCCATCGGCATTTTCTAAAAGGGGGGGTGCAGAGGGGGCGCAGTCGGCATGTTTGAAAGGGGGGTGTAGAGGGGGTGCAGCCGGCTGTTCGTAAGGGGGGTGCTAGGGGGGGTGCAGCCGGCATGTTATGTAAGGGAGGGGGGCTAGGGGGGGAGCAGGGCATGTTCTGTAAGGAGAGCGCTAGAGGGGGCGCAGCTGGCATGTTCTGTAAGGTGGGCGCTAGAGGGGGCGCAGCCACCATGTTTAAAAGGGGAGGCGTAAGGGGGGCCAGGGGCATGTTTATAAGGGGGTGCTAGGGGGGGCGCAGCCGGCATTTTTCATAAGGGAGGGCTAGAGGGGGCGCACCGGCATGTGCTAGAGGGGGCCCGTGGGCATTTCTGAAGGGGGGGTAGGGGGGGGTGAGGGCATTTTCTGTAAAGGGGGGCGTAGGGGGGGCGCAGTGGCATGTTCTGAAAGGGAAGGCATAGAGGGGCGCACCACCATGTTCTTAAGGGAGTTAGAGGGGGCGCAGGGGGCATTTTCTATAAGGGGGCCTAGAGGGGGGCAGCGGGTAGTTCTAAAGGGGGGCGCGGGGGGGCGCACCCGGGGCATGTTCATGGGGAGCTAGAGGGGGCGCACCCGGGCATGTTCATAAGGGGCCTAGAGGGGCGCGCCGGCATGTTCTATGTGGGGGTACTAAGGGGGCTGGTTGTGCGGTCGGCAGCTCGCAGGGTCGCGCTGTGTCATCATCCATGTCTGTCTTCTCCCCGCAGAGTCCACTCTGCAGTCGTCCATCTGCTCCAACGACGCGCTCTTCTACCTGGTCTTCTTCTACCCCTTCCCCATTTTCGGGATCCTCATCATCACCATCCTCCTGGTCCGCTTCCGCAGCCGACCGTCCAGCAAGAGCGGCGAGGTCAAGAACGGTGTCCCCCTCCTGTGGATCAAGGAGCCGCACCTCAACTACTCGCCCACCTTCCTGGAGCCTCCTGTGCTCATCATCCACCGGGACCATTGACAAGGGGCCCCAGTCACATGAGTGGGGGCCCCCGTGCGGGGACTGGAACCTTTTCCCCCCTTAGCCCCGCTTTGTATATGGGAAGGATTCTGGACCACGGCGGTGCCCCCTGCTCTGGCAGCGGGGGGCATGGACTCGGGAGCGGGGGATTGTTCATTTTTATTCAAGTGCATTTTCCCCACGAAAAAGACGCCCCGCCCGGATCCATTGTGGGCGTCTTTGGGCCCCCGGGCCGTCGGGTGGCGTCTTTGGGCCGTCGGGTGGCGTCTTTGGGCCGTCGGGTGGCGTCTTTGGGCCCCTGGGCCGTCGGGTGGCGTCTTTGGGCCCCCGGGCCGTCGGGGTTTTGGGGTTTTGGGGCCCGGGTGGCGTTTTTGGGCCCTGGGGGGCGTCTTTGGGCCCCCGGGCCGTCGGGTGGCGTCTTTGGGCCCCCGGGCCTGGGTGGGCCCCTTTTGGGGCCCCCGGGCCGTTGGTGGGTTCTTTGGGCCCCCGGGGCCCTGGGGGGCGTCCCTTTTGGGCCCCCCCCGGGCCCGCCCGTGGATGTTCTCCTTTTTAATTTTCTGTACATTGCGTTTTTAACCCTTGATGTTCCTTGTTGCACTGTGGGATGATGGGATGGCGGCGCCGCCGGAAGGACTGATCTTTGTAATATTACACTCCAGGAGTGAAAGTGTTAATGGAGGAGTTTCAGGAGTCCTGTCGGCTTCGGTCGCACTCGGCGCAGACCCGCAGGCGGCCATCTTGGATCGGGACAAACCAATAGCAGTTCTTGTAGGTACGCCCCCCCTCGCTGGCAATCGTCTTCCTTTTTATAATGGTTCATTCCACTCCCGGTTCCTCATTAAAACGCCACTGCCGCTGCGCCCGCTATCGCCAGATCTTCTGGCACCGGTGCTCTGGACTGACCGGCCCCGCCGCTCCTCATCTTGTGATATGTTGCACTGAGCTTGTTTTTTAAGATCTTCGTTTGACGAAAGTAAAGTCCGTGTTCTGTTACCTCCTCGTGTGCGGCTGATTACTGAACGGAGGGCCGAGGGGTATAAAGGGGCTCTCCACCCAAATAATGACCCCCTGTGTGCGGCTGATTACTGAACGGAGGGCCATGGGGTGGGAGAAGGGGTATAAAGGGGCTCTCCGGCCAAATAATGACCCCCTCTGTATATCTGATTACTGAACGGAGGGCCGAGGGGTATAGAGGGGCTCTCCGCCCAAATAATGACCCCCGCTGTGTGCGGCTGATTACTGAACGGAGGGCTAAGAGGTACAAAGGGGCTCTCCGCCCAAATAATGACCCCCTGTGTGCGGCTGATTACTGAACGGAGGGCTGAGGGGTATAAAGGGGCTCTCCGTCCAAATAGTGACCCCTGTGTACGGCTGATTACTGAACAGAGAGGTATAAAGGGGCTCTCCGCCCAACTAATGACCCCCTGTGTGTAGCTGATTACTGAATGGAGTGCTGACAGGTGGGAGAAGGGGTATAAAGTGCCACTCCGCCCAAATAATGACCCCACCCTGTGTGTGGCTGATTATTGAAACGGGTGACACCCCTACATAAGAGATGATGTATAAAGTGCCACTCCAGCCGAATAATGATACCCCTCCACCCCCCCATGTGCAGCTGATTACAATGTGAAGCAGGGATGCCTGTGAAAAAGGTGAGTGATAAAGTGCTACTCTACCTAATAATGAGGGGGGGGTGGGGGAGAGGATCTTCCCCCTGGAGATTGTGCAGCTCTGTCCTTTGCAGCCCCTGAAGCTCAGCCGCAGCCATGATCTTCGTGGAATGGAGTCTAGTACTCTCATATATTTTGCAGTGTTTGTATTTTAATACAGGGTTGCCTTTGGACTACGTCGGACTCGTTGGACCAGCATTGGATCCATGTCTTTTTAATAAAATGGTTAATGAGGGCTGGTGTGGGGGAGGTTTTATTTAAATAAATTGTTTTTGTGATATGTCATTTATGGTTTTTTTTTTTTTTTTTTTTTTTTAACATTTTATTCCACTGTTCCTAATGTAGGCACCTGTCAGATGCCTCTGTCACTCACCCGGGCATCAGTGGTTTATTTTACCCCAAGGGGTTTGATCTAACCCCATTCACTTTTCCCCCAGTACCAATGCACCCCGGGGGGTAAGGGGAAGAGTCGGTTACAATCAGCATGGACCCCAAATGGATGTTCTGGTTGGTATTTTTTTAGAGTGAGAAGGGACCAATATTCATGGACCTTCACAAATTAAAAAAAAGTAAGTGGGGTCTCTTCCTTTTTTAAAATAATCGCATCCTCCTAAAATTATATAAGGAAGGCCCGGGTTTAGAAACTGTACATATGATTAAATAAAATAGTGAGTGCAGACTTTTCTTATCTGTACAACTCTGCTCGTTACTTCCTCTGCTATAATCTTTTGCCTCTTATCACATTTCGAGCCGGACTCTCGGTGCCGCCACATGTGTCATAGTTTGTCTCCTATCACGAGTCAGAGTCTGGCTTTTATCTCTATAAATGTATCTGTGTCAGTTTTTGTCATTGTGTAAGGTGGGGGATGTAGGCACCTGGTCCGAAGCTTGTTCACTGTGCTATCCTGCCGACTACGCCAAGTTGTAAGGCTTGGGGGGTGCAGGCGCCAAGTCTCATGCCCATCCAGTCCACAACCTGCCAACTACCCCAAGTTGGAAGGCTTTTTGGGTGCCCGGACCCGGTCGTGGTCATTCTCTCTGCTCATCCTATCCGCCATCCTGCCAACTACGCCAAGTTGTAAGGTTTGGGGGGTGCAGGTATCAGATCTTATGCCCATCCACTCCACCATCCTGCGGTCTACACCAAGTTGTAAGGTGTGGGGGTGCAGGTATCAGATCTTATGCCCATCCACTCCACCATCCTGCGGTCTACACCAAGTTGTAAGGTTTGGGGGTGCAGGTACCAGGTCTTTAGCCCATCCACTCCACCATCCTGTCCACTATTCCAAGTTGTAAGATTTAGAAGTGCAGGTACCAGGTTTTTGGCTCGTCCATTCTGCTATCTTGCCCACTATTCCAAGTTGATAGGTGTGGGGGTGAAAGGGGGGGCCCGGGCTTTTTGCCCCTCCACCCACCATCCCGTCCACTAACCGTTTGTAAGGTTTTGGGGTGCAGGGACAAGGTCTCTGGCCCATCCACACCACCATCCTGCCCACTATGCCAAGTTGTAAGGTGTGGGGGTGCAGGTACCAGGTCTCATGCCCATCCACACCACCATCCTGCCGACTACGCCAAGTTGTAAGGGGTGCGCGTGCAGGCACCAGTTGTCTGGCTCATCCAGGCCCCCATCCTGCCCACTATGCCGAGTTATAAGGGTGGGGGGTGAAGTCCCGGTTTCTGCCCCTACTTCCCCCACTTGTTGACTACTTAAGTTTAAGGTGTGGGGGAGATACAGGGCTTGGCCCCTCCACCCACCCTCCTGATGAAGGGGGGATGGGGGGAGGAGAACCTGGATGAGAGGAGGATCGGGGAGAGGAGAACCTGGATGAGGGGAGGATCGGGGAGAGGAGAACCTGGATGAGGGGAGGGTCGGGGAGAGGAGGACCTGGATGAGGGGAGGGTCGGGGAGAGGAGGACCTGGATGAGGGGAGGGTCGGGGAGAGAGAGGAACCTGATGATGGGAGGGTCGGGGAAGAGGAGGACCAGTAATGAGGGAGGGTCGGCTGAGGAAGGGCCGGGATGAGGGAGGGTCCCGTGCTAGGAGGACCTGATAGGGAGGGGTCGGGCGGAGGAGGACCTGGATGAGGGGAGGGTCGGGCGGAGGAGGACCTGGATAATTGGAGGATCGGGCGGAGAAGGACCTGGATGAGGGGAGGATCGGGAGGAGGAGAACCTGGATGAGGGGAGGATCGGGCGGAGGAGAACCTGGATGAGGGGAGGATCGGGCGGAGGAGAACCTGGATGAGGGGAGGATCGGGAGGAGGAGGACCTGGATGAGGGGAGGATCGGGAGGAGGAGGACCTGGATGAGGGGAGGATCGGGAGGAGGAGAACCTGGATGGGGAGAGGATCGGGCGGAGGAGAACCTGGATGAGGGGAGGATTGGGAGAAGGACCTGGATGAGGGGAGGATTGGGAGAAGGACCAGGATGAGGGGAGTATCGGGTAGAGGAGAACCTGGATGAGGGGAGGATCGGGCAGAGGAGGACCTGGATGAGGGAAGAAGCAGGCGGAGGACCACGATGAGGGGAGGAGCAGGGGGAGGAGGACCTCGAGGAGGCGAGGATCGGGCGGAGGAGAACCTGGATGAGGGGAGGATCAGGTGGAGGAGAACCTGGATGAGCGGAGGATCGGGGAGAGGAGAACCTGGATGGGAAAGTATCGGGCGGAGGAGAACCTGGATGCGGGGAGGCGTGGTCGAAGGACCTGGATGAGGGGAGGACCTGGCGGAGGAGGACCTGGATGAGGGGAGGATCAGGTGGAGGAGGACCTGGATGAGGGGACGATCAGGGGGAGGATCGGGCGGAGGAGAACGTGGATGAGGGGAAGATCGGGCGGAGGAGAACCTGGATGAGGGGAGGATCGGGCAGAGGAGGTCCTGGATGAGGGGAAGATCGGGAGAAGGACCTGAATGAGGGGAGGATCGGGAGAAAGACCTTGATGAGGGAAGGATCGGGCAGAGGAGGACCTGGATGAGGGGAGGATCGGGCAGAGGAGGACCTGGATGAGGGGAGGATCGGGAGAAAGACCTGGATGAGGGGAGGATCGGGCGGAGGAGGACCTGGATGAGGGGAGATCGGGAGAAAGACCTGGAGGGGGGGGTAGGGCGGAGGAGGACCTGGATGAGGGGAGGATCGGGAGAAAGACCTGGATGAGGGAAGGATCGGGCAGAGGAGGACCTGGATGAGGGGAGGATCGGGCGGAGGAGAACCTGGATGAGGGGAGGATCAGGCAGAGGAGGACCTGGATGAGGGGAGGATCGGGAGAAAGACCTGGATGAGGGAAGGATCGGGCGGAGGAGGACCTGGATGAGGGGAGGATCGGGCGGAGGAGAACCTGGATGAGGGGAGGATCGGGCGGAGGAGAACCTGGATGAGGGGAGGATCGGGCGGAGGAGGACCTGGATGAGGAGGATCGGAGGATGATGACCTGGATGAGGGGAGGATCGGGCAGAGGAGGACCTGGATGAGGGGAGGATCGGGAGGAGGAGAACCTGGATGGGGAGAGGATCGGGCGGAGGAGAACCTGGATGAGGGGAGGATTGGGAGAAGGACCTGGATGAGGGGAGGATTGGGAGAAGGACCAGGATGAGGGGAGTATCGGGTAGAGGAGAACCTGGATGAGGGGAGGATCGGGCAGAGGAGGACCTGGATGAGGGAAGAAGCAGGAGGAGGACCTGGATGAGGGGAGGATCGGGTGGAGGAGGACCTGGATGAGGGGAGGATCGGGCGGAGGAGGACCTGGATGAGGGGAGGATCGGGCGGAGGAGAACCTGGATGAGGGGAGGATCGGGCGGAGGAGAACCTGGATGGGGAGAGGATCGGGCGGAGGAGAACCTGGATGAGGGGAGGATTGGGAGAAGGACCTGGATGAGGGGAGGACCTGGCGGAGGAGGACCTGGATGAGGGGAGGATCAGGTGGAGGAGGACCTGGATGAGGGGACGATCAGGGGGAGGATCGGGCGGAGGAGAACGTGGATGAGGGGAGGATCGGGCGGAGGAGAACCTGGATGAGGGGAGGATCGGGCAGAGGAGGTCCTGGATGAGGGGAAGATCGGGAGAAGGACCTGGATGAGGGGAGGATCGGGAGAAAGACCTGGATGAGGGGAGGATCGGGCAGAGGAGGACCTGGATGAGGGGAGGATCGGGCAGAGAAGGACCTGGATGAGTGGCGGATCGGGAGGAGGACCTGGATGAGGGGAGGATCGGGCGGAGGAGGACCTGGATGAGGGGAGGATCGGGAGAAAGACCTGGATGAGGGGAGGATCGGGCAGAGGAGGACCTGGATGAGGGGAGGATCGGGAGAAAGACCTGGATGAGGGAAGGATCGGGCAGAGGAGGACCTGGATGAGGGGAGGATCGGGCGGAGGAGAACCTGGATGAGGGGAGGATCGGGCAGAGGAGGACCTGGATGAGGGGAGGATCGGGAGAAAGACCTGGATGAGGGAAGGATCGGGCAGAGGAGGACCTGGATGAGGGGAGGATCGGGCGGAGGAGAACCTGGATGAGGGGAGGATCGGGCGGAGAGAAACCTGTGAAGATGGAGGATCGGGCAGAGCGGACCTGGATGAGGGAGTGATCGGCATAAGAAGGACCTGAAATGAGTGGAGGATCGGAGGAGGGGACCTGGATAGGGGAGATCAGGCGGAGTAAACCATGATGAGGGAGGATCGGGAGAAAGACCTGGATGTGGGGAGGATCGGGAGGAGGACCTGGATGAGGGGAGGATCAGGCGGAGGAGAACCTGGATGAGGGGAGGATCGGGCGGAGGAGGACCTGGATGAGGGGAGGATCGGGCACAGAAGGACCTGGATGAGTGGAGGATCGGGAGGAGGACCTGGATGAGGGGAGGATCGGGCAGAGGAGAACCTGGATGAGGGGAGGATCGGGCATAGGAGGTCCTGGATGAGGGGAGGATCGGGCGGAGGAGAACCTGGATGAGGGGAGGATTGGGAGAAGGACCTGGATGAGGGGAGGACCTGGCGGAGGAGGACCTGGATGAGGGGAGGATCAGGCGGAGGAGGACCTGGATGAGGGGAGGATCAGGCGGAGGATCGGGCGGAGGAGAACGTGGATGAGGGGAGGATCGGGCGGAGGAGAACCTGGATGAGGGGAAGATCGGGCTGAGGAGAACCTGGATGAGGGGAGGATCGGGCGGAGGAGAACCTGGATGAGGGTAGGATCGGGCGGAGGAGAACCTGGATGAGGGGAGGATTGGGCGGAGAAGGACCTGGATGAGGGTAGGATCGGGCGGAGGAGAACCTGGATGAGGGTAGGATCGGGCGGAGGAGAACCTGGATGAGGGTAGGATCGGGCGGAGGAGAACCTGGATGAGAGGAGGATCGGGCAGAGGAGAACCTGGATGAGGGGAGGATCGGGCAGAGGAGGTCCTGGATGAGGGGAAGATCGGGAGAAGGACCTGGATGAGGGGAGGATCGTGGTAGAAAGACCTGATGAGGAGGAGTCGGGCAGAGAGGACCTGGAGTGGAAGGGGAGATCGGAGAAAGACCTTGATGAGGGAAGGATCGGGCAGAGGAGGACCTGGATGAGGGGAGTATCGGGCAGAGGAGTACCTGGATGAGGGGAGGATCGGGCAGAGTAGGACCTGGATGAGTGGCGGATCGGGAGGAGGACCTGGATGAGGGGAGGATCGGGCGGAAAAGGACCTGGATGAGTTGAGGATCGGGAGGAGGACCTGGATGAGAGGAGGATGGGGCGGAGGAGGACCTGGATGAGGGGAGGATCGGGCAGAGAAGGACCTGGATGAGGGGAGGATCAGGCGGAGGAGAACCTGGATGGGGAGAGGATCGGGCGGAGGAGAACCTGGATGAGGGGAGGATCGGGAGAAAGACCTGGATGAGGGGAGGATCGGGAGAAGGACCTGGATGAGGGGAGGATCAGGTGGAGGAGAACCTGAATGAGGGGAGGATCGGGCAGAGGAGGACCTGGATGAGGGGAGGATCGGGCGGAGGAGGACCTGGATGAGGGGAGGATCGGGAGAAGGACCTGGATGAGGTGAGAATCAGGCAAGAGGAACCGTGGAAGATGGGAAGATCGGGAGAAAGACCTGATGAGGGGAGGATCGGCAGAGGAGGACCTGGATGAGGGAGGATCGTGCTGGAGGAGATACCTAATGAGGGGAGATCGGGGCAGAGGTGGACCTGATGAGGGGAGATCGGGAGAAAGCCTAGGATGAGGAAGGATCGGGCAGAGGAGGACCTGGTTGAGGGGAGGATCGGGCGGAGGAGAACCTGGATGAGGGGAGGATCGGGCAGAGGAGGACCTGGATGAGGGGAGGATCGGGCAAAGAAGGACCTGAATGAGTGGAGGAGCTGGAGGAGGACCTGGATGAGGGGAGGATCAGGCGGAGGAGAACCTGATGAGGGAGATCTGCGATGAGGACCTGGATGAGGTGATATTGGCAAAGATAGTACCGTGGATGAGTGGAGGATCGGGAGGAGGACCTGAATGAGGGGAGGATGGGGCAGAGGAGAACCTGATGTAGGGTAGATCGGGCATATGAGGTTCCTGGATGAGGGGAGATGCGTGCGGGAGGAGACCTGGGAGAGAGGTGGAGGATCAGGCCGGGGGGAGAACCACTGGATGAGGGGAGGATAGGGCAGAGAAGGACCTGGATGAGGGGAGGAGCGAGAGAAGGACCTGGATGAGGGAGATCCGAGTGGAGGAGAACCGAAATGAGGAGGAACGGGCAGAGGAGGACCTGGATGAGGGGAGGATCAGGCGGAGGACCTGGATGAGGGGAGGAGCGGGAGAAGGAGCTGGATGAGGGGAGGATCGGGCAGAGGAGGACCTGGATGAGGGGAGGATCGGGCGGAGGAGAACCTGGATGAGGGGAGGATTGGGCGGAGAAGGACCTGGATGAGTGGAGGATCGGGAGAAAGACCTGGATGAGGGGAGGATCGGGAGAAGGATCTGGATGAGGGGAGGATTGGGCAGAGGAGGACCTGGATGAGGGGAGGATCAGGCAGAGGAGGACCTGGAGGAGGGGAGGATCAGGAGAAGGACCTGGATGAGGGGAGGATTGGGCGGAGGAGAACCTTGATGAGTGGAGAGTGATCGAAGAAGGACGCTGGAATGATTGGGGGGGGGACGGATCAGAGAGGAACTGGATGAGTGGAGTATTGGACGAGAGAGACCTGATAGAAGGGGAAGATCGAGAGAAGTGACCTGATGAGGGAGGTATCAGAGAAGGACCGATAGGGGGAGTATTGGGCGGAGGAGAACCTTGATGAGGGGAGGATCGAGAGAAGGACCTGGATGAGGGGAGGATCAGGAGAAGGACCTGGATGAGGGGAGTATTGGACGGAGGAGAACCTTGATGAGGGGAGGATCGAGAGAAGGACCTGGATGAGGGGAGGATCAGGAGAAGGACCTGGATGAGGGGAGGATTGGGCGGAGGAGAACCTTGATGAGTGGAGGATCGAGAGAAGGACCTGGATGAGTGGAGGATCGGGAGGAGGACCTGGATGAGGGGAGGATCGGGCCCAGGACCTTTAGTAATACAGGACACCCTGAGGTGTTATAGCAAGGACATATTTTACGGCATGGCGTCACATGATGGTCCCCCGCGGCACTGTGACAGTGGGTGCCCGCATATGGAACCTTAACATCAACCAATAGGATGCACCGTCCCTGACCATGGGTGGGACCCCCCAGATATTCACAGAACCCCCCACCTGCTGACACCACCCGACCGTCTGGAGCGCGACCATCCTACCGCCTCCCTGTGTTATAGTCACCCCGACCGCGCGCACCCTCCTCCACCTCCTGGCGGCCACCTCTGCCCTGCAGCTGTCAGGGGCGGCAGCGTGACCTCACCGGTTACATAATTACGGAGCTGGTCGCCCCCGGTGGTTCGCCGCCGCCGCCGCCGCTGCTATGTTATAAATAGATAATGATCACAGAGTGGGATCTGCAGAATAGAAAACATCCAGATTCCAGAACCTTCCTTTATTACCTCGCAATTAGATGGAGAGATGTGATGAGTGCAGATACCGGGCCCCAGGGGGCCCCCGGCCGCTCCCTGATAATGAAATATTCAACTGCATAAACAAAGAGGAGTAATCATCTGCGGAGGCTGCAGAGCTTCACGAGGCTTCCATCAGAGAGGAAGCGAGGGGTCAACGGCGTCCAGACCCCAACCCCATGAGTGCCTCCCACCACACATGCAACATAGAGAGGGGCGCACCTCAGGGGAGGGACATCCTACTACAGGTCATAGTCAGGGGAGGGTCCGTCCACTGACCGGCAGGATAGGGTCAGGTCTCTCTGGGGCCCCTACTACTTGGTCATAGTCAAGGGAAGGGTCCCGTCCACAGACCGGGCTGTTATATAGGGTCGAGGTCTCTCTCGTGGGGCCCCTACTACAGGTCATAGTCCAGGGCAGAGTCCGTCCACTGACCGGCTGTATAGGGTCAGGTCTCTCTCTCTGGGGCCCCTACTACAGTACAGAGTCAGGGGAGGAGTTCCGTCCACTGACCGGCTATATAGGGTCAGGTCTCTCTGGGGCCCCTACTACAGGTCATAGTCAGGGGTGGGTCCGTCCACTGACACCTGTATAGGGTCAGGCGTCTCTCTGGGCCCCTACTAAAGGTCATATCAGGGAGGGTCCGTTCACTGACCGGCTGTATAGGGTCGAGGTCTCCCTCTCTGGGCCCTCCTATACAGGGTCATAGTCAGGGGAGGGTCCGTCCACTGACCGGGCTGTATAGGGTTCAGGTCTCGCTCTCTGGGTCCCCTACTACAGGTAATAGTCCAAGGAGGGTCGTCCACTGACCGCTTGTATAGGGTCATGTCTCTCTCTGGGGCCCCTACTACAGGTCCATAGTCCAGGGCAGAGTCGTCCACTGACCGGCCTGTATAGGTCAGTTCTCATCTCTCCTGGGGCCCCTACTAACATGTCAGTAGTCAGGGGGAGTTCCGACCACTGACCGGCTATATAGGGTCAGTCTCTCTGGGGCCCCTACTTACAGGTCATAGAGTCAGTGGAGGGTCCTCCACTGACCGGCAGTATAGGGTTCAGTTCTCTCTGGGGCCCCTACTACAGGTCATCAGTCAGAGGGAGGTCCGTCCCACTGACACGGCTGTGATAGGGTTAGTGTCTCCCTCTCTGGCCCCTACTACAGGTCATGAGTCAGGGGAGGGTTCCCGTCCACTTGACCGGCAGTATAGTGTCGATGCTTCCTCCCTCTCTGGGCCGCTACTAACAGGTCATAGTCTGGCAGGGTCCGTCCACTGTCCCGCTTGTATAGGTTCCAAGGTCTCTCTGGGGCCCCTACTACAGGTCATAGTCAGGGAGGGTCCCGTCCCCACTGACGACTGTAAGGTCAGGTCTCCTCTCTGTGCCCCTACTTACAGGCCATAGTCAGGGGAGGGTCCGTCCACTGACCAGCTGTATAGGGTCAGGCTCCTCCCTCTCTGGGGTCCCTACTACAGGTCATAGTCAGGGGAGGGTCCGTCCACTGACCGGCTGTATAGGGTCAGGTCGGTCGGCTGGGGCCCTACTTACAGGTCCATAGTCAGGAGGTCCCGGCCAACTGACCGGCCTGTGATAGGTCAGGCTCCTCCTCCGCTGGGGCCCCCTACCTACAGGTCATAGTCCAGGGAGGGTCCATTCCATTGAACCGGCAACTGTATATGGTCAGGTCGGTCTCTGGGCCCCTACTACAGGTCATAGTCAGGGAGGGTGCGTCCACTGACCAGCTGTATAGGTCCCAGGCCTCCTCCCACCTCTGGGGCGCCACTACACAGGTCATAGTTCGAGGGGAGGGTCCGTCCACTGACCGCTGTATAGGGTCCAGGTCTCTAACCTCTCGGGGTCCCTACTACAGGTCATAGGTCAGGGTGAGGGTCCGTTCCACTACCGCTGTATAAGGGTCCAGGTCTCTCTGGGGCCTCTACTACAGGTCATAGTCCATGGGGAGGTCCCGTATCCCACTGACCGGACTGTATAGGGGTCAGTCACCTCTCTGGGGCCCCTACTAAGGTCATAGTCAGGGAGGGTCCTCCACTGACCCGACCTGTATAGGGTCAGGACCTCTCTCTCTGGGGCCCCTACTACAGTCATAGTCAGGGGAAGGGTCCGACCACTGACCGGGCTGTATAGGTCAGGTCTCCTGGGTCCCTACTACAGGTCATAGTCCAGGGGAGGGTCCGTCCACTGACCGGCATGTGGTAGGGGTCAGTCTCTCTTGGGCCCCTACTACAGTCATAGTCAGTGGGAGGGTCCGTCCACTGACTCCGGCTGTATAGGGCAGGCCCCCCTCTCGGGGCCCTACTACAGGTCAAGTCGGGGGGGGGGCCGTCCATGACCGGTTTTTATAGGTGGCCCCCTTTTTCGGGCCCCTACTACGGGGTCATAGTAGGGAGGGTCGTCCACTGCCCCGGCTTTTTATAGGGCAGGTCTCCCCCGGGGCCCCTATACAGGTCTAGTAGGGGAGGGCCCGTCCATGACCCCGGGGGCCCCCTATAAGGTCATAGTCAGGGGGTCCGCCCACGGGCCCCGGCTGAAAAGGGTCAGCTCCTCTGGGGGCCCCCTCCAAAGGTCATGTCAGGGGAGGGGCCCCTCCACTGACCGGCTTATAGGGTCAGGCCCCTCACTCTGGGGCCCAACTACAGGTCATAGTCAGGGGAGGGCCCGCCACTGGAAAGGCTGTATAGGGTAAGGTCTCCCTCTCTGGGGCCCCCCCCTACAGGTCTAGTCAGGGGAGGGCCCCGTCCATTGCCGGCTTATGGGGTCAGGTCCCCCTCCCCGGGGGCCCCTACTACAGGCATAAGTCAGGGGGAGGGTCGCCCATGACGGCTGTATAGGGTCAGGTCTCTCTGGGGCCCCTACTACAGGTCATAGTCAGGGGAGGGTCCGTCCACTGACCGGCTGTATAGGGTCAGGCTCCCCCTCTCTGGGGCCCCTACTACAGGTCATAGTCAGGGGAGGGTCCGTCCACTGACCGGCTGTATAGGGTCAGGTCTCTCTCTCTGGGGCCCCTACTACAGGTCATAGTCAGGGGAGGGTCCGTCCACTGACCGGCTGTATAGGGTCAGGTCTCTCTCGCTGGGGACCCTCCTCCAGGTCATAGTCAGGGGAGGGTCCGTCCACTGACCGGCTGTATAGGGTCAGGTCTCCCTCTCTGGGACCCTACTACAGGTCATAGTCAGGGGAGGGTCCGTCCACTGACCGGCTGTATAGGGTCAGGTCTCTCTGGGGCCCCTACTACAGGTCATAGTCAGGGGAGGGTCCGTCCACTGACCGGCTGTATAGGGTCAGGTCTCCCTCTCTGGGGCCCCTACTACAGGTCATAGTCAGGGGAGGGTCCGTCCACTGACCGGCTGTATAGGGTCAGGCTCCTCCCTCTCTGGGGCCCCTACTACAGGTCATAGTCAGGGGAGGGTCCGTCCACTGACCGGCTGTATAGGGTCAGGCTCCTCCCTCTCTGGGGCCCTACTACAGGTCATAGTCAGGGGAGGGCCCCGTCCACTGCCCGGGCCTTTTATGGGGGTTCGGGGCTCCTCCCCTCGGGGGCCCCCCCACTACGGGGGTTCAAGTCGGGGGAGGGCCGCCCACTGACGGTTTGGAATAGGGTAAAGGTCTCCTCTCGGGGGCCCCCTTCTACGGGATCTTTGCAGTGGGGGTCCGTCCACTAAACCGGGTATTAAAGGGCAGGTCTTTTCTCTATGGGGCCTCTATTTAAAGGGTTTCTTTGGTTCAGGGGAGGGCCCTTTCCCCCTAAACCGGCTGTAAAAGGGCCCAGGTCTCTCCCCCCCTCTGGGCCCCCACAAACAGGTCAAAATCAGGGGGGGTCCGCCACGGCCCGGGCTGTTTTGGGGTCGGGCCCCCGCCCTCGGGGCCCCTACAAAACAGATTTTTTAGTAGGGGGAGGGTCTGCCCTTTAAAAGGGGGAGGGGGCCTGTTTTGGGCCCGGGTTTTTGGGGGGCCCCTACTACAGGTCATAGTCAGGGGGAGGGCCCTTCCACTGCCCCGGGCGGGGGTTTATAGGGTCAAGGTCCTCCCCCTCTGAGGCCCCCCTAAAAGGTCATGGGCCAGGGAGGGTCCCGGGCCCCTTGGGACCGGCTCTAATGGGGGGCTTGTTTCCCCTTTGTTCTCGGTTTTCGGGGTTGTTTCTTGGATCCTGTTGATCCCAGAAAATTTGGGGCTGACATCACTCGGGCCCGGGGGGTTGGGTTCCTAAAAAACCCACTTCTGAACCCATTGATAAAGGGCCCCCTCCCGGGAGACCCCAATTTAACCCCTGGGGGGGTCCGGGTGAGATAAAGGTTTTCTGGGGCCCCCAAATTACACGACTTTATCGATTGAGCCCCTGTGGCCCCGGAGCCCAATTTAAATAAAGGGATCTTCCCCTGGGGGATAAAGGGAAAAAATTCAGTAAAATTTGGGCAATTGGGGCGAAAAACAGCCAAATTAACCCTTTAAATACCCCCAAAACCCAGCAAAGGGTGTGGGTGAAAAAAACAGCCTATCAAAAAACCTTATATCCCCCCAAGCCAGCCTGGGGGGATTTGTGGGGCAAAGCCTACCCAACACCGATTTTAACCCCCCCACCCGGGCAAAAAGGATAGGTGTCCCAACAGCCTTCCCCACTTTTTAACCCCAAGCCAGCAAGGAGAGATATGTGTGCCAGACACCCCTATCCCCACCTTTTTACCCACCAAGCCAGAATGAGGGAAAAAAGGGGTGCAGACAGCCTATCACCCCTTTAATACACCCACCAACCCAAAATTGGGGGAACCCGGGGTGAGACAGGCCGACCCTTCGCCTTTTATACCCACCAAACCCAGCAATGAGGGAAAAGGTTTCCGGACACCCCTATCACCCTTTATATCCCCCCAAAGCCCCCAAATGAGGGGTCGGGTGCAGACGCCAATCACACCTTAAATACCCCCAAAGGGAACAATGAGGGAGGGGGGTTGAAACGGGCCAACACCCCTTTATTTTACCCCCGAAAACCAATGGGGAAATCTGGGGGCAGACAGCCTATCACCCCTTTTTAAAAATTAAACCCCCCCAACCCCACAATAAATGGGAAAGGTTGTGCAAAAAAGCCATCACCCCCTAAAAATCCCCACCAACCCCAGCAATGGGGGGAATCTGGGGCAGACACCGATCACCCTTATATCCCCACCAAACCCAGAACCAGGGAAATGGGTACAAACAGCCAAATCCACCTTATTTAACCCACCAACCCGAAAATGGGGTTCGGGCAGAAGGGCCCCAAAACCCTTCAACCTTTTTTACCCCCCCAAGCGCCTGGGGGATATTTTTGCAAAAAGGGCCAATCAAAACCTTTAAATTCAACCCAACCAAGCCAGCAATGGGGGAAATATGGGGGTGAAAACGGGCCCTATCACCCGCTTATTTACCCCCCCGGGCCCAAAAATTGGGGATCTGGGGGTGCAGCCCCGGCCTTTTCAAAACCTTATTACCACCAAGCCAGCAATGAGGGTTTCTGTGTGCAAAAGGGGCCCAATAAAAACCTTTAATTTACCCCCCAAAACCCCAAACAAGGGGTGATTTTTGGGGGTGCAGAAAACCCCTACCACACCTCAAAAACCCCCCAAAACCCAGCAATGAGGGTTTGGTGTGCAGACAGCCATCACCCTTAAAAATCCCCACCAACCAGCAAGGGGGCGCTAGGTGCAAACGCCCCCTCACCCCTTTATATACCCCCCAAACCCACCCAATTAAAGGGATCTTGGGGGCAGACGCCTATCACACCTTATTTTACCCCCCAAACCACAATAAATAAAAAGGTGTCCCGACAGCCTTTCAAAACCTTTATACGCACCAACCCACAATGGGGGGATAGGGTGTGCAGCCCGGGTTTCCAATCCTTATAAATCCCCCAACCAGCACTGGGGGTATGTGTGCAGACCCCTATCCACCAAATATCCCCACCAACCGCAATGGGGGGAAAATCTGTGTGCAGACGGCCTATCACACCTTATAAACCCCCCAAAAAGCCAGCAATGATTGGTATGTTGCAGACAGCCTTTCCCACCCATATACCCCCAACCCCAGAAAAATGGGGTGTTTCTTGTGAGAAAAAGGCCTATAAACCACCTTTTTACCCCCCAACCCAGGGCCGAGAGTTTAAATGTTTTGCAAAACAGCCTATCTCTTTTCTTATACCCCCACCAACCCAAAAAATTGAAGGGAAAATATGTGTGTTAAATTCTTGGGGTTCCCCCAGGGGAGGGTTTTCTTGGGGCCACCAGTGGATTGGGAGGCAAAAAGGGCCCCCACCGGGGAAATTGATTTTTTGGTTTGGCCACCAGGGGGAAGATGATTTTGAGGCCCACCAGGGAGTTTGATTTTTTGGGGGAAAAGGGGATTGGCCCTTGGGGAGTTGATTTTTGGGGACCCAGGGAGTTAAATTTTTTTGGGGGCCCAAAAAGGGGAGTTTATTTTTTGGGGCCACCGGGGGAAGATGTTTCGTGGGCCCCACCGTAGAGATGTTTTCTTTGGGGGGCCCCCCCCAATGGATTTGGGAATTCTTGGCCCCCAGGGGAGGGGGTTTCCCTTGGGGGCCCCCACCAGTGGAAAAATGTTTTCTTGGGGCCCACCAGTAAGTTTAATTCGGGGGGGCCCACCATGGAAAATTGATTTTTTGGGGGCCCCAAACCAGGGGAAAGAGGGAAATTTCTTGGGGGGCCCCAACTTGGAGATTTTTCCTTGGGGCCACCAGGGGTTTTTGAGCTTGGGGGCCCCCCATGGAATTAAATTTTTTGGGTGCCAAGTTGGAAAATGATTTTTGGGGAGGCCCCCCCAGTGGAAAAGATTCTTTGGGGGACCGGGGGATTGTTTTTTGGGGGGAAAACCATGGAGTTGATTTTTGGGCCCACCAAAAAGGGGGAGGGTTTATTGGGACCCCCCAAAGTGAAGATGTTTCCCTTGTGGCCCCCCAGTTAGGATAAATTCTTGGGGGCCCCCCCATGGATTGCGGATTCCGGGGGCCCACCAGGGGAAGGGGAATTTTTGGGGGGCCCCCCAGTGGAGATGTTTTTTGGGGGGCCCACCAGTAGAAGGATTCGGGGGGGCCCCGTGGAGAGGATTTTTGGGAGGCCCACCAGGGGAGTTATTTTTGAGGCCCCCCCAGTGGATTTGGATTTTTGGGGGCCCCCTTTGGGGAGTTTTTTTTGGGAGGCCCCCCAGGGGGAAGATATTGGGGGTCCCCCAGGGGGAGAGGTTTCGGGGGGCCCCCACCAGGGGAGTTTATTTTTGGGGAAACACCAGTGGAGTTGATTCTTGGGCCCCCCGGGGAAAGAGGGTTAAATTGGGGCCCAAACCAGTGAAAAATAAATTCTTGGGCCCCCATTTAGAGATGATTTTTGGGGGGGCCCACCAGTGGGGTTGATTTTTGGGGCCCCACCAAGGGAGGATTTTTGGGGGCCCACCATGGAGTTTTATTCTTGGGGGCCCACCAGTAGAGATATTTTTGGGGGGCCCACCATGGGAGGGATTCCTGGTGCCCACCAGGGGAGTTTGACCCCTTGGGGGCCCCACCAGTGGAAAATATTCCGGGTGCCCCCCACGGGAGATGATTCCTGGAGCCCCCCAAGGGAGCTGATTCTTGGGGCCCCCCAAAGTAGAAAAGGGATTCTTGGGGCCCCCCCCCGTGGGGGGGGGCCCCTTTGGTGCCCCCGTGGAGATGATTCCTGGGCCCACCGGGGGGAAAGATAAATTTTTGGGGGGCCCACAAGGGGGAAAAATATTTTTGGGGGCCCACCAGTGGAGTTGACCCCTAGGGGCCCCCAGTGGAGATGATTTTTGGGGGCCCAAAAATTTGAGGGGGATATCCCGGGCCCACTAGGGGAAGTTTTTTCCCCCTGGAGCCCCACCAGGGGAGATCGTTTTTGGGGCCCCCAGTGGAGTTGAAACTCGGGGGGCCCCCCAGTGGATTTTTTTTCTTGGGGCCCCCTTGAAGTTTATTTTTGGGGGGCCCACCATGAAACGGGATTTTTGGGGGTTCCCCCCAAGGAAAAGAATTTTTAGTTTTTGGGGGGTCCCCCAAGTGGATTTGAGTTGGGGGGTTTCCAAACCAGTGGGGTTGTTTCCCTTGGGGGGCCACCCGGGGAGTTGATTCTTGGGGCCCCCCAGGGGAAAAGGAATCTTGGGGAAAACCATAAAATTTTTTTTCCCTTGAATCCCACCAAGGAGATGTTTATTGGGGCCCCCATGAAGTTTGATTCTTGGTGCCCACAAGGGGAAAAGCATCTTGGGGCCCACCAGTGGATTTTGTTTTTTGGGGGCCCCCCCCCCCTAAGTGGGTTTTTTTCTGGGGCCCCACAATGGAGTTGATTCTTGGGGCCCACTGGGGGAAGATATTTTGGGCCCACTGGGTGGAGATGTTTTTTGGGGGGCCCAACCAAATGGGGATGATTTTTTGGGCCCACCAATGTTTTTGGATTTCTAGGGGCCCCCCAGTGGGGGATAAAATCCTAGGCCCATGAGTAGATGATCCTTTGGGGGCCCCCAATCGAGTTGTTTCTTGGGGCCCCCGGGTGGAGATGATTCTTGGGACCCACACGGATTTGGGAATTTGGGGCCCACATGGGGGGTTTGATTTTGGATCCCCCGTGGAAAAGATTCCAGGAAACCCCCCAAACCCAATTGGAGATATTCTTGGGGCCCCCAGCTGGAGTTGTTTTTTGGGGCCCACCAGTGGGGATGATTTTTGGGGGCCCACTGGGAAGAGGGACCCGGGGGGGCCCCCACCAGTGAGAGGATTTTGGGGGCCCAGCATGGGGGGGGGTTTCCCTTAGGGCCCCCAGTGGAGTTGTTTTTTGGGGGCCCACCAGGGGAAAGTTTTTTCCCGGGGGGCCACCAGGGGAAGATGATTTTTTGGGCCCCCAAAGTGGAAAATGATTTTTTGGGGGCTAAACCCAAGTGGAGTGATTTTTGGGGGTCCCCCCTGGAGATGATTGTTTAGGGCCCCCCCCAAAGGGATTTGGATTTTTTGGAAAGTTCACCAGTGGAAAATTTTTTTGGGGGGCCAAGTGAGGTTGATTCTGGGGCTCACCAGTGGAGTTAAATTTTTGGCGGCCCCCCAGGGGATTTGGTTTCTTGGGGCCCCCCAGTGGAGTTGATTCGGAAAGCCCCCCAGGGGGAGTTGATTTTTGGGACCCACCAGTGGGGGTTATTTTTGGGGACCCCCCAAGGGGATTTGGATTTTTTTGGGGGGGGCCCCACTAGGGGAGATGTTTCTTGGGCCCACAGGGGAAAATGATTTTTGGGGGCCCACCAATGGAATGTTTTTTGGGGCCCCCCAAATTTGGGGAGTTGATTTTTGGGGGCCCCTTTTTGGGGAAAGATGTTTCCCTTGGGGGGCCCACCAATGGGGGGAAATTTTTTGGGGCCACCAAGGTTGTTATTCTTAGGTTCCACCAGGGGAATGTTTTCCTGGGCCCACCAGTGGGGGTTGTTTTTTGGGGGCCCCACCAGGGGAAATGATTCGGGGGGGCCCCCCAAATTGGGTTGCTTTTTTGGGGCCAAATTGGGTGGAGGGGAATTCTTGGGCCCACCAGGGGAGATGACCCCGGACCCCCACCGTGGGGGATGTTTCCTTGGGGCCCCCCCAAGGGGGATTTTGTTTTTTGGGGCCACCTTTGGGGAAAATGATTCTTGGACCCCATGTGGAGAGATTCCTGGACCCCAGCGGGGAGCTGATTTTTAAAGGGCCCACCAGTGGAGTTGTTTTTTTTGGGGGCCCAACCATGGAGTGATTCTTGGGATTCGCCCGGGGGAGTGATTTTTAGGGGCCACAGTGGAGTTAAATTTTTGGGTTTTTCCACCATGAGGTTATTTTGGGGGGGCTCCCAGTGGAGTTGATTCTGGGGGCCCCCAAGAGGGTTTGGTTCTTGGGGGCCACCAGGGGAGATATTTTTGGGACCCCCCAAAAGGGATTAAATTCGGGGGAGTCCACTAATGGAAGTGATTCTGGGGTCCCACCAATCACTCCACTGCCTCTCTTTCTTTGTCTTTCTCCCTGAAAAGTACCCCCAGGCTTCCCATAATTTGGAGGCTGCCATGTCCAGGGGCCAACTGGGGTTGTCCCTGGGGGGCAGTCCGAGCCTGCACTCTGACCAATTGATTTAGGATCACATGCCCTGCCAGGGTCACAGCTCTGCCAAAACAGATGGGGCTGATCCTGCGTCGCTGTGGTGTTGTGCACTAGATGCTGAATGGATCCTGTTGATATCTTGAGTATCTTCGGCTGGCCACACCTGCGGATTTTGAAAGTTTACGTACATGGATCGGTGGAACCGTGGCCCCATCTGTAAACCACATGATCGGTTTATAGTCATAAGCTTGTAGCCCCATTGATCTTCTCTTTTTTGACCTTTCATCTACTATAAGGTCATTGCTGATGTCTTTCCTCCTTTGAATTGTGATAACACACAGCTGATGCCCCAGACCAGCAAACGGCCAGAACTTCTGCTTCCATAAAGGAGCTCACACTCCCTGATGGTCAATTAAATCAGGACACTAGATGCGTAGCATGGCTACTGGCCCCGTGGCTACTTACCTTCTTCTTTCCTTTGGAAGCAGTATGGGTGTACTTAGTTTTCCCACACTCAGCTTCTGGAATTTGCGCTAGAAATCAGTGAGGGGTTGTTTTTCATCTGAGGCCGGATTTACCTCATTTTGAGATCTTCTAAGAAGCAAATTATTTTTTATTATGTCCTGATAAATAAAACATTAGAATTAACAGAGGGTGTACTTATTTTTTCTCATGAGTGTGTACATTCCTATAGACAGGACTGTCAGTGAGAGCCTGAATATATAAGACTTCTTCTAATGTGTGGACTCTGGCTCCCTCCAGTGGTCATTTTGTTGTATTGCACAACCCAAAAAGGAATCAAGGATCACAAGCCCCCACAGCAAGTGTAAAATAACTAATGTGACAGCTGCCTCGGGCCCCTGGGTCCCCAAAGTCCAATTGGACTGTACCCGTGATGAATTTGAGCATTGTCACAAATTAAAACCTTTCAGACCAGTCCTGACTCCAAGATGGAGCCTGAATCTGGAGGAAAGTCTCCTGCTGCAAAGTGCATGGCTGCTGCCTGAGCTGCCGAAACTTCTCAGCAGACCCGAGCCCGTCCCTAGGCCGACCAGAGGCTTCACTGCCAGAGAGACTCTGCAGCAGACTGAGGCAGGACTCCAGAGTCAACAGGACAGGTGAGCAGCAGAGACTCTCCAGTAGATTAAGGCTAGACTGCAGAGTCAGCAAGATAGATAAACAGCAAAGACTTCCCAGAAGACAGAGGCATGACTGAATCTCAGCAAGATAGATGAGCAGCAGAGACTCCCCAGTAGAGTGAGGCATGACTTCAGAGTCAGCAAGATAGATGAGCAGCAGAGACTCCCCAGTAGACTGAGGCAAAACTGTAGTGTCAGCAGGATAGAGGCACAGCAGGGACTCTTCAGCAGAATGAGGCAAGACTGCAGAGTCAGAAAGATAGAACAGCAGGGACTCCTCAGTAGACTGAGGCATGACTGCAGAGTCAGCAAGACAGATGAGCAGCAGAGACTCCCCAGTAGATTGAGGCAAAACTGTAGGTGCAGCCGGGATGAGGCACAGCAGGGACTCTCAGCAGAATGAGGCAAGACTGCAGAGTCAAAAGAAAACAGAGGACTCCTCAGTAGATGAGGCAAAAATGCAGAGTCAGCAAGATAATTGCACAGAGACTCCCATAATTGGGGCCTACTGCAGAGTCAACAAGCCCGCAGCAGCAGGACTCGCAGCAGACTGAGGCAAGAGCGATCAAAAAGACAGATGAGCACAAGACTCCCCGTGATTGGGCACGCTGAGAGTCAACAAGACAGATGAGCAGCAGAGACTCCCCAGTAGATTGAGGCACGACTGTAGAGTCAACAAGAAAGATGAGCAACAGAGACTCCCAAGTAGACTGAGGCATGACTGTAACCTCTGCAAGTCAGATAAGCAGCAGAGACTCCCCAGCAGACTGAGGCATGATTGCAGAGTCAGCAAGATAGGTGAGCAGCAGAGACTTCCCAGCAGAGGCACAACTGCAGTTTCAATGAGACAGATGAGCAACAGAGGCTCCCCAGTATATTGAATCACGAACGCAGAATCAGCAAGATAGATAAGCTGCAGAGACACCCTAGTAGAATGAGACACGACTGCAGAGTCAGCACTAAAGAAGAGCAACATTGAATCTTCAGCAGATTTAGGAGAACCTGAAGTCACAGCAGGATAGATGAGCAGTAGAGATTCCCTAGCAGACTGAGGCACGGCTGCAGAGACAGCAAGATAGATGAGCAGCAGAGACTCCCCAGTAAACTGAGGCACGACTGCAGAGTCAGCAAGACAGATGAGCAGCAGAGACTCCCCAGTAGACTGAGGCACAACTGCAGTGTCAGCAAGATAGATGAGTGTTTTGCCAACTCTTTGTGTGGGTCGGATACGGCTTTAAAGAAGGCAACATCCAATGCTTTATTTACTTTATTATGAGTAACTCAATGATTACATAAAACTACAAGAAGATAGTGTGATATTGTATATACTTTTGCATAATATAGATTATAAGGACAAGGCACGCATAATATTGGTTACAAAGGCAAAGCACGCATAATATGGATAACAAATACTTACATCACATCTATATATGGGTCAAAGCTTCATCAGGCATCTTATCAGCATCATCTATCGGCAGCAGCTGGTAACACAGACCAGCGAAGATAGAGAGATAATCCTGAGATCAACACCGTGCACGGATGCCCCCTTATACAGGTCCAAGCGTCACCAGGAATCTTATCAGCATCATCTATCTGTAACATCAGCTGGGAGAAGGGGCCAGCGAGATAGAGAGATCTACCTGGGGGATCCACACTGTGGCGGCGAGGCGTCCCTCTATAGCCCACAGGTACAGCTACTTCTAACTTCGCAGCAAACTTTCCCAGCTTATATCTTACTTGAAACAAATGCCTGTGTAACCAAGTGTTACACAAGCTGACAGATCAGTACTTTTCCAGTATAAGTCCTCCCTCCTTCGAATGGCCAGTTCTTAAGAGGTTAACCTGGCACTGGAAAAAACCAATGACTTGATGCTGAACAAACCTGAACTATGAACATCTGGGTTCCCATGATTTCCCTCTAAACATCGCTGGGTAGTAATTGTTTACACCAGCACAGAGCTATGTGGCTACTCGGTACAACGCTCCCGCAACAACAAAGTCATGCGAGAGACCCTGATAACAAACCTCTGTGTCAATATGCACTGCCTCTCAGTAACATAGGAAATCTACAGCTTAAGATCTATTATTCTTAAAGAGATACTGACAATATGGATTCCGGATGGTCAATAAATCTCTTAGCACTACAATGAGCGGCAGAGATTCCCCAGCAGATTGAGCAGCACCTGCAGTCACAGCAGGATAGATGAGCAGCAGAGACTCCCCAGTAGACTGAGGCACAACTGCAGTCTCAATAAGACAGACAAGCAACAGAGACTCCCCAGCAGACTGAGGCACGACCGCAGTGTCAGCAGGATAGATGAGCAGCAGAGACTCCCAAGCAGATTGAGGAGCACCTGCAGAGTAAGCAGGATAGATGAGCAGCAGAGACTCCCCAGTAGACTGAGGCACAACTGCAGTCTCAATAAGACAGACAAGCAACAGAGACTCCCCAGCAGACTGAGGCACGACCGCAGTGTCAGCAGGATAGATGAGCAGCAGAGACTCCCCAGTAGATTGAGGAGCACCTGCAGTGTCAGCAGGATAGATGAGCAGCAGAGACTCCCCAGTAGATTGAGGAGCACCTGCAGTGTCAGCAGGATAGATGAGCAGCAGAGACTCCACAGCAGACTGAGGCATGACTGTAGAATCAGCAGGATAGATGAGCAGCAGAGACTTCTTAGCAGACAGAGACACGGCTGCACCATAGAACATACTGGGAAACCGTAAAAACAGATTCTAAGTGGAGCGAAACATGAAAGCAAGTACTTGTGCCCTGTTTTTGGGGTTTTGTTTGTACGCCGTTCACTTTTCGGTATAAATTACGCGTTCTCTGTATTCTGCAGGTCAGTGCAATTCCAGTGATACTAAATATGTCGGGTTTTTCATACATGATGTTATAGTTTAATAGATCGGCCTTGTAGGGACGCGGTGACACCGATTATGTGTCACTTTTCTATTTGTAAATTATTTTATTATTTTTACATTTGTAAGTCCTTTTTCTTTTTTTTACATTTTGCCCACATATAATTTTTTTCGATTTCCCGGTACGATCAATGACACCAATAGAAAGTCCATCTTGTACTGCAAAAAAAAAGCCCTCATCTGTCTGTGTAGGTGGAAAAAAAATATGGGTGCGAAGGGAAAAACATTTTTTTTTTAGAGTCATATTATTATGACCGGCTGTCAGGAAGGGGTAAAACAAAGCCACTATCAAAGCTCTGACCATAGCATTACCCAGACTCTATGAACACAGCTGACTTGATACAATCTCATGACTGGATACAATGTCACCGCTGGCCGCCATGGCAACCACAAAACAAACACAGTGCAGCTGGTTTATCGCAGTTCGCAGGGCTACTAGAACTGTTTTCACAGAATGTCCCCTCTATAGACG
This sequence comes from Phyllomedusa bahiana, assembly GCA_025379985.1. Classification (NCBI taxonomy): domain Eukaryota; kingdom Metazoa; phylum Chordata; class Amphibia; order Anura; family Hylidae; genus Phyllomedusa; species Phyllomedusa bahiana. The sequence continues at coordinate 13,674 of JAODAL010033844.1, read as the reverse complement.
CCATTTTGTTGGAGCCACACCGTTATGATCAATGGACTTCCGGCGCCGCGGCAGCAGTCCAACCAGGAACTTAGGCCTGACCTCTTGTGTCTGATAGAGTCTGTGTGATGATTGGTTGATGTATACGTCAATCACACTGTGCGGCTCCAACTATTGGCTGAGAGGCGGGACGCCGGCTAAAGGAAGAGCCACGTGATTGGTCAGCAGCCGTAGAGCTTGAGAAGTAGAACGCCGGCTATTTGAATTCTATGACGCATCGCTGTTCTGACAGGTGATTGGTTGTTGCTTGGTTGACGTAATCACTATGCCTCTAAGCCACTTTCCCATTGGCTGGCGCTTCAGCCGTCGTGGTCGCGCCGGAGAGGTGAGGAGGGAGCTGTGCGCGACGGGGCCCGAGTGTCAGGGGCCACAGGGATGTGTATGACCCCCTGCGCCCTCTAATGCTGTATGTACACGCCTGTGGGGGGCTGCGCCTGCTGAGACTTGTAGTCCTCCCACAGTCCAGAGTGAAGGCGGCTTGTGGCGTGTGGTGTCGCCTTGGGTCAGACTGAGCCATGTGAAGTTCAATGAAGAGCAGAGGGGATGAAACTGTACAATCAGATCGTCAGATAAAGGTCTCTGAGGTTAGGAGCAGATTGTACAATCAGATCGTCCGATAATATTCTCTGTACAATCTGCTCATAACCATAGAGATCATTATGTCACAATCTGATTGTACAATCAGATCGTCAGATAGTGGTCTCTATGGCTGAGGTTAGGAGCAGATTGTACAGAGACTATTACCCAACGATCTGATTGTACAATCTGCTCCTAACCTCAGAAACCTTTATCTGACAATCTGATTGAGGTTAGGAGCAGATTGTTGGGTAATAGGCTCTGTACAATCTGCTCCTAACCTCAGAGCCTCAGCCATAGAGACCACTATCTGCCAATCTGATTGAGGTTAGGACCAGATTGTACAGTCAGATTGTGACATAATGGTCTATATGACTGAGGCTCTGTGGTTAAGAAGAGATTGTACAATCAGATAGTGTCTTAGGGTTGGGACAGATTGTACAAGATATTATCCAACATCTATTTCCAATCGGGTTCTAACCCATAAGCCTCAGATTAAGACCTTCTCTAAAACGATGAGGTAGGACCACATTGTAAAATAAATTTATAATAAGGGCTTATACTGAGGCCTGGGGTTAGGACCAGATTGTAAAAATCAGATTGTCAGTAAAGGTTCAAAATTGCCCAAATTTATCAAAAATTTATTCTATGTGCTGGGCTTTGCGGTAAGGACTAGATTGTACAATCAGATTGGCAGATAAAGGTTTCTGTGCTAAGGATCAAATTGTGCAATCAGATTGTGAGATAATGGTCTGTGTGGCAGGGGCTCTGAGGCTATTACCAGACTGTACAATCAGATTGTGACATAATGATGTCTCTCCTTAGGACCAGATTGTACAATCAGATTGTCAGATGGATGTCTCTACTAGCAGGCAGTCAGAGTCTTGCCCTTTTGGGTCCCCCCAACCGGCCGGGCAAGAAACTGTTTCCCCCTTTTGGGGACAGCTCTTGATCCCGCCCCAGAAAATTTGATCCCCCTCCATTCCTGTGTTTCTTTTCCCACTCCGTTCCCCGGGACTCATGGAAAGGGGCCTCCCCGGAGCACGGTGAGCAATAGCGATATAAAGGGGAGCTCCAGCTGATATAACCTGCACTGCCGGGACGTGGTGACCGATATAAAGGGGAGCTCCAGCTGATATAACCTGCACTGCCGGGACGTGGTGACCGATATAAAGGGGAGCTCCAGCTGATATAACCTGCACTGCCGGATGTGGGGGGCCGATATAAAGGGAGCCCCACTGATATAACCGCCTGGGGGATGTGGGGACCGATATAAAGGGGACCTCCAGCTGATATAACCTGCACTGCTGGGATGTGGTGACTGATATAAAGGGGAGCTCCAGCTGATATAACCTGCACTGCTGGGACGTGGTGACCGATATAAAAGGGGACCCCAGCTGATATAACCTCATGGGGGGTGTGGGGCTGAATATAAAAAGGGGAGCTCCCTGATTAACCTCACTGCTGGGATTGGTGTGATATAAAGGGGAGCTCCAGCTGATATAACCTGCACTGCCGGGATGTGGGGACTGATATAAAGGGGAGCTCCAGCTGATATAACCTGCACTGCTGGGATGTGGGGAGCTCCAGCTGATATAACCTGCACTGCCGGGATGTAGTGACCGAGATAAAGGGGGACCCGGGAATAAACCTTCACTCCCGGGGACGTGGTGCCCAAATATAAAGGGGAGCTCCAGTGATAAACCTGCACTGCCGGTGGGTGATGATAAAAGGGGAGCTCCAGTGAAAATAACCTGCACGCCGGGACGGGGGCCGATATAAGGGGGAGCCCAGCTGATTAACCGCACTTGGGGTGGGGTGACCGATATAAAGGGGACTCCAGCTGATTTTCCCTGCTTCCGGGATGTGGGGACCGATAAAAGGGACTCCACTGATATAACCTGCCCCTTGGTGTGGTGACGATAAAAAGGGGGAGCTCCACTGATAAAACCCTCACTGCTGGCGTGGTGCCCGTTTAAAGGGGGGGCTCCAGCTGATATAACCTGCACGGCCGGGATGTGGTGTCTGATATAAAGGGGAGCTCCAGCTGATATAACCTGCACTGCTGGGATGTGGGGACCGATAAAAGGGGGCCCCAGTGATATAACCGCACCCCCGGGGTTTGGGGGGACCGATAAAAGGGGGCCCAGCTGAAAAACCTACTGCCGGGACGGGGTGACCGAAAAAAGGGGGACTCCAGCGTATAACCTCACCCGGGGACGGGGTGACCGATATAAAGGGGACCCAGATGATAAACCCTGCACGGGGGGACGGGGTAGAATAAAGGGAGCTCCCAGCTGATATAACCTCGTCCCGGGGATGTGGGGACCGATATAAAGGGGAGCTCCAGCTGATATAACCTGCACTGCTGGGATGTGGGGACTGATATAAAGGGGACCTCCAGCTGATATAACCTGCACTGCTGGGATGTGGTGACTGATATAAAGGGGGACTACTGATATAACCTCACTGCTGGGACGGGGTGACCGTAAAAAAGGGGAGCTCCACTGAATAACCTGCAGGGCCGGGATGGGGTGTCGAAAAAAAGGGGGCTCCAGGATAAAACCTCACTCCCGGGGGAAGTGGTGACCGATTAAAAGGGGATCTCCAGCTGATATCACCTGCACTGCCGGGTTGTGGTGTCTGATATTAATGGGAGCTCCAGCTGATATAACCTGCACTGCCGGGACGTGGGGACCGTAAAAGGGGGACCCACTGATAAAAACCTGCCTCCCGGGGATGTGGGGACTGATATAAAGGGGAGCTCCAGCTGATATAACCTGCACTGCCGGGATGTGGGGACTGATATAAAGGGGAGCTCCAGCTGATATAACCTCACCTGGATGTGGTCCGAAAAAAGGGAGCTCCAGTGATATAACCCCCTTTCCGGATGTGGTGACCGATATAAAAGACTCCAGTTTTAAAACCTGCACTGCGGATTTCTTGGGCCCCTCCCGGGTCGCTCTGTTCCTGGGGGTGACATGTGCAGTATGACTGTGAGTCCCCGGGTCCCCTTGCTCGCTCTTTTTCCCCGGTGGTCGCAAATTAGTACGAGCTGTGATCCCGGCCCCCCCTTGCATCGCTCTTTTCCCCCGGTTCGCACATGTGCATATGAGCTGTGGTCCCGCCCCTCCCTGCATCGCTCTGCCCCCGGGTGGTCGCACATGTCATATGAGCTGTAGCTTGGGCCCCCCTTGCATCGCTCGGCCTGGGGTCGCACATTGCAGTCGAGCGTATCCTGGTCCCCCCCGCATCGCTCTGTTCCTGGTGGTCGCACATGTGCAGTATGGGTTGTGGTCCCCGGCCCCCCCCCTGCATGCTCTGTTCCCGGGTGGTCGCACATGTGCTACGAGCGTGAGTTTTCGGCCCCCCTTTCATCGCTCTTTCCCGGGGTCGCACTGTGCTTCGAGTTCTAAGTCTCCGGCCCCTCCTTGCATCGCTCTGTTCCCGGTGGTCGCACATGTGCAGTACGAGCTGTGAGTCTCCGGCCCCTCCCTGCATCGCTCTGTTCCCGGTGGTCGCACATGTGCAGTACGAGCTGTGAGTCTCCGGCCCCTCCCTGCATCGCTCTGTTCCCGGTGGTCCAATGGCAGTACGAGCTGTGAGTCTCTGGTCCCTCCCTGCATCGCTCTTTCCCGGGGTCGCACATGTGCAGACGACTGTGAATTCCCGGCCCCCCTCCCTGCATCGCTCTGTTCCCGGTGGTCGCACATGTGCAGTACGAGCTGTGAGTCTCTGGTCCCTCCCTGCATCGCTCTGTTCCTGGTGGTCGCACATGTGCAGTACGAGCTGTGAGTCTCCGGCCCCTCCCTGCATCGCTCTGTTCCTGGTGGTCGCACATGTGCAGTATGGGTTGTGAGTCCCGGGTCCCCTCTCATCGCTCTTTTCCCCGGGGGGCCACATGTGTAGATACTGTGATCTCTGGCCCCTCCTGCATCGCTCTTGCCGGGGGGTCACACTTTGCAGATGGGTTTGAGTCTCCCCCCTCCCGCATCGTCTGTCCGGGTGGGCACATGTGCAGTAGGGGGTTTGAGCTCTGGCCCCTTCCTGCATCGCTTTTTTCCCCGGTGGTCCACATGTGCAGTAGAGCTGTAATCCCGGCCCCTCCCGCATCGCTTTTCCCGGTGGTCGCACATGTGCAGTACGAGCTGTGAGTCTCCGGCCCCTCCCTGCATCGCTCTGTTCCGGGTGGTCGCACATTTTGCAGATGACTGTGAGTCTCCGGCCCCCCTGCACGCTTTTTCCTGGGGGCCCCACATTGCATACAGCTGGAGCCCCGGGTCCCTCCCTGCAATCGCTCTTTCCTGGGGGTCGACATGTGCAGAATGACTGTGAGTCCCCGGCCCCTCCTCATCGCTCTGTGCCGGGGGGTGAACATGTGCGTATAGCGTGAGTCTCCGGCCCCCCGCGCCTCTGTTCCCGGTGGTCGCACATGTCATTCGACTGTGGTCCCCGGGCCCCCCCCTGCGTCGCCTGTCCCGGTGGTCGCAATTGCAGTATGAGCTGTGAGTCTCCGGCCCCTCCCTGCATCGCTCTGTTCCCGGTGGTCGCACATGTGCAGTCGGAGTTCCCCTTTAGTGTGTTGCCGTCTTGCAGTCATCGTTGCTTCTATGAGTCGTGTGACTGTTGTTTTTCTCCCCGCTACTCTTTGTTCTTTTTCTCCAGGTTCTGTTTGTCTGCTAAAAACCGGGACCCGTGAGGGGCCCAACAAGGGGAGGAGTTTCTACGTCTGCCCCGCCCGCCATGGCCAGGCTTGTTCATATTCCCAGCCTGTGGAGTAAGTGGGAGAATCTCCGTATTGCTTGTTTGTTGGTAGTGGAGGGGGCACGGTGAATGCTGCCTCTGGTGCTCAGGAGGGGTGAGTGTTGACCCTAATCGTCAGAAGGGTTGGCGCGTGCCCTCTCTGGTGGTCGAGAGGGTTGGCGCGTGCCCTCTCTGGTGGTCGGGAGGGTGGCGGTGCCCTCTCTGGGGGGCGGTCGGGGGGGTTGGCGCGGCCCCCCCTGGGGGCGGTCGGGGGGTTGAGGGGGGCCCCGTGCCCCCCCTCTGGCGGGGGTCGGGAGGGTTAGGGGCCGGTGCCCTCTCTGGGGCGGGGGGAGGGTTGAGGGGGGCCCCGGGCCCGCCTCGGCGGCGGGGGGGGGAGGGTTGAGGGGCCGCGTGCCCCTCTCTGGCGGCGGTCGGGAGGGTTGAGGGGCCGCGTGCCCCTCTCTGGCGGCGGTCGGGAGGGTTGAGGGGCCGCGTGCCCCTCTCTGGCGGCGGTCGGGAGGGTTGAGGGGCCGCGTGCCCCTCTCTGGCGGTCGGGAGGGTTGAGGGGCCGCGTGCCCCTCTCTGGCGGCGGTCGGGTGGGTTGAGGGGCCGCGTGCCCCTCTCTGGCGGCGGTCGGGAGGGTTGAGGGGGGCCCCGTCCCTCCTGGCGGCGGTGGGAGGGGTTGAGGGGCCCCCGTGCCCCTCTTGGGGGCGGTCGGGGGGGTTGGCCTGTTCTCCGGGGCGGTCGGGGGGGTTGAGGGTTGCGCGTTCCTCCTTTGGGGCGGTCGGGAGGGTTGAGGGGGCCCGTGTCCTGTTCCGGCGGCTCGGGGGGGTTTGGGGTTTGGGGCCCTGCTTCCTGGTGATCGGGGGTTGGGGGCCCCCGTGCCCCTCTCCCGGGGGCGGTCGGGGGGGTTGAGGGCCCCTGCCCCCTCCCGGGGGCGGTCGGGGGGTTGAGGGGTTGGGGCGTGCCTTCCCCGGGGGTCGGAGGGGTTGAGGGTTGGGCTGCACTCCCCGGGGGCGGGGGGGGGGGGTTGGGGCCGGGGGTCGGGGGGTTGGGGCGTGCCTCCCCCGGGGGGTCGGGAGGGTTTTTAGGGTTTTTCGCGTGCTCCTCCGGGGTCGGGAGGGTTGAGGGTTGGCGCGTGGTCTCTCCGGCGGTCGGGCGGGTTGAGGGTTGGCGCGTGCTCTCTCCGGCGGTCGGGAGGGTTGAGGGTTGGCGCGTGCTCTCTCCGGCGGTCGGGAGGGTTGAGGGGTTGGCGCGTGCTCTCTCCGGCGTCGGAGGGTTGGGGTTGGCGCGTGTCCTCTCCGGCGGTCGGGGGTGATGCCCCCGTAGTGGTCAGGAGAGTTGAGGGTTGGCGCGTGCTCTCTCCGGTGGTCAGTCGTGTGTCCTCCCTCCTAACGTCTCTCTCTCTGTGTCCAGTCTGCCGGCCTCGCACTGCCTGCTCCATGATGGCTGCCAGCTGGACCTGCAGGCTCTGGCGAAGCAGGACGGGACTTACAGGTAAGGTCATGGTCCGTCTCGCATGCGCAGTGCCGGAGCCGGCGGTGGTGGATGATGGGGGTCGTTGTTCTCTGCAGGTTGTATTATCGCTGCGTGAGGAGTGACGGGAAGAAGTTCTGCGGCAGCGTCCCCTGGAAGGAGGTAAGAGAGTAACAAACAGTATACGCTATGTAGGTGAACCCCCACATAGAAAGTGGGAAAATCATACATATTTTGGGGCTGGGACAGGGGGGGCTTATAAAGTGCTATATAATACATTATCACTCATCTAAAGCTACATTCCAGAATACCTAATACCATATATGGTCGTGGTCCTCGGCCTCAGGGAAAGGACCCCTGTATAGGGGCAGCGGTTCTAATGTGGTAATAACCCACCGGCTTTTTCCGCAAACCGAATCTTTTTGTATGAACTTCTATTTGATCAGTTTGGGGCTTTGTCTTGAGAAAGAAAGTAAATTCTCTGGACGCCAAAAACTTCTTTTTTCTTTCTCGAGCGCACGATACTAATTAGAACACCAAAGTGAAGCCCCTACCAGATGATTTAAGTCTGACCTAATTTGGTCCTTGACAACCTTGATCTGTGGGTGACCACGGATCCGGCTGCCATTACTGCTCCCCCTTGGTTGGTGCTGTATCCTCCACGTCCAGTGGCAGTGTCGCTCCATTGTGGGGCAACAAACCTTGTAGAAGGCATTATGGCCGCTCGGTCATTGTAGTAACTGAACTTTTTTGATTCTTAAAGAGGTGCTTCTTCCATAGACATTGAGGGCATATCTTCCCATAGAACCGAATGGGGGAGCCCCGGTTTTGGGAGGGCGCGCGCTGCCTCTCCGCTGGTCGGGAGGGGCGCGCGCTGCCTCTCCGCTGGTCGGGAGGGGCGCGCGCTGCCTCTCCGCTGGTCGGGAGGGGCGCGCGCTGCCTCTCCGCTGGTCGGGAGGGGCGCGGGGCGGCCTTCCCGCTGGGGGGAAGGGGCGGGGCCGGGGCCCTCTCCGCTGGTCGGGATGGCGCGCCCCCGCCCTCTCCGCTGGTCCGGGAAGGGGCGCGCCGGCCTCTCCGCGGGTCGGGGGGGGGGGGCGCCGCCCCCGGCCTCCCGGGCTGGCCCGGGGGGGGCCCCGCGCGGGGCCTTTTTCCCGGGTTTGGGGTGGGGGGCGCGCGCCTCCCCCTGGGGGGAGGGGCGCGCGCGGCCTCTCCCTGGTGGGGAGGGGCCCCGCGCGGTTTCTCCCGGTGGGGAAAGGGGCGCGCGCGGGGCCTCCCCGCTGGTCGGGAGGGGCCCGGGCGCGCGGCCCCTCCGCTGGCCGGGGTGGGGCCCCGCGAAAGGCCCGGCCTCTCCGTGGTGGGGAAGGGGCGGTCCCGGGCCCCTTTTGGGCTGGTCCGGGGGGGCCGCAAAGGCGGCCTCCCCGGGCTTTTTCCGGGATGGGCCCGGCGCTCCCCGGCCCTCTCCCGTGGTGGGGGAGGGGCGCCCCCGGCGGCCTCTCCGCTGGTCGGGGAGTGGCCGCCCGGGCCTCCCCGGCTGGTCGGGAGGGGCGCCCCCCCGCGGCCTTCCGCTGGGGGGGAGGGGCGCGCGCGGGCCTCCCCGTGGTCGGGAGGGGCGCGGGGCCGGCCTCTCCCCGCGGTTTGGGAGGGGGGGCCCCGCGCGGCCTTCCGTTGGGTCGGGGGGGGCGCGCGCGGCCTTTCCGCGGGTGGGAGGGGCTCGCGCGCGCCCCTCCGCTGGTCGGGAGGGGGGGCCCGCGCGGCCTCCCGCGGTCGGGAGGGGGCGCCCGGGCCTCTCCGCTTGGTGGGGGGCGCGCGCGGCCTCCCCCGCGGTGGGGAGGGCGCGGGGCCCCTTCCGCTGGTGGGGAGGGGCGGCCCCGGGGGGCCCTCTCCGGGGTCGGAGGGGCGCGCGGCGCCCCTCCCTGGGGGGGAGGGGCGGGGCCGCCGGCCTTTTCCGCGGGTGGGGAGGGGCGCGCCGCGGCCTCTCCGTTGTCGGGAGGGGCGCGCGCCGGCCCCCCGTGGTAAGCTTAGGCCCATAGGAAGTGGGGAGTTTACCATCCCTGTCATTTTTCTTCCGGGAATAAATAAATGTATTTCACGATGTACCTCCCCGGGGAGAAGACTGAGAAACCTCACAGAAATCCCTTCAAAGTGATCAACAGGCCCCAAAAACCGGGCCGATGGAAAAAAAAAGGTCGCGAAGAGCGAAGCCAGCTCTGAGAGAGCAAAGGAAAAAGCTGGGGAAAGCAAAGAGAGCGGGGGGAAAAAAGCTGGAGAGAGCCGGGAAAAAAAGGGGGGGGGGGGGAGAAAGCTGGAGAGAGCCGAGAGAAGAGCAGGGAGAAGAAAGCTGGAGAGAGCCAGAGGAGCGGGAGAAAGAAGGCTGGAAGACCCCAGAGAAGAGGGGGTAAAGCGGGAGAGAGCCAGAGAAAGCGGGGGGAGAAAGCTGGAGAAGCCGAGAAAAGGGCAGGGGGAGAAAGGGAGAGAGCCGTGAGAAGAGCGGGGAGGAGAAAGCTGGAGAGAGCCGAGAGAAGAGCGGGGAGGAGAAAGCTGGAGAGAGCCGAGAGAAGAGCGGGGAGAAGAAGGCTGGAGAGAGCCGAGAGAAGAGTGATGACAACTGGAGGAAGAGCGCAGAAAAGAGCAATGACAACCGGATGAATTGTAGAGAGGTGAAGAGCAGTGACAACCGAAAGAAGAGCGGAGAGGTGAAAAAGGGTGGGAGGCCGGGAAAGAGCACGAGAATGGCCGATTTTAATCAACAAAAGAGCAGGGAAAAGGCCAATGAGGCGAGGTACCCGGACAATGGGAGAAGCCGCAGTGATGACCAAGCAAGGAGTACTAGAGACAAAAATCCAATTGGGAAAAGAGGAAGGGGCCCTGAGAGGGCCCAAACCCCGGAAAAAGGCGGAACCCCCATAATACCGGGTACAGGGGAGAGTGGGGCGCGGGGGAACTGATACCAGCAGAAGATAAGAGGAACGTCTGAGGGCAGAGCGGCCATTGTGGAGAAGAGACCAGGAGACATATGGGGGTCTGAGGTCCAGAGAACAAGAACACTAGGGCAAGCCGGGCCCTTGTGGAGAAGAGACCAGAAGACATATGGGGGTCTGAGGTCCAGAGAACAGGAGGAACATCTGAGGGCAGAGCGGCCATTTTGGAGAGGAGACCAGAAGACATTACATGGCCACAGCCTCCCAGCTTTGAGGGACACAAGGAGTGTGAGGGAGAAGTCTCATTCTCTGGATGGAGGGAGAAGGAGCTGCCGGCCGGGCTCAGAATCAAGAAGAAGCTCCCGGAGGAGCCTGTTCGGAGGGAAGGCGAGTGCTCAGGGTCCCCCATGAAAAAACCCCTCGATCCTTGGAAGGGCCACAGGAGCCCCTGGGGAGGATATGTGTTTTTCTGTTGTAGCTCTCACCTGCAAAGGATAAAGCTCGGCTGAGAAAAGGGGGGGAGGCAAAGAAAACCACACCCCTTCCCCGGGCTTCACTGCGCAGGCGGAGGGTCAGAGCCCGACCGCACTGCACTCCATGCTCTCGGCACAGCTGCAGCAGAAGAAGGTGAGGCGTCCCCTAACACAGGGCATATGGGGGGATTGATGCCACATCCTGGAGGGAGGGTCCTTCATCTATGACCAGAGCTGAACTGTTGAGGGCAGATGTCCCTTCACCCTATGGGGTCAGCAGTGTAGCCTGTTCTGCTAGCTGCCCGAGGCTGCTCATCATTTTTGCCCCAATAGTCTTCCCTGACCTCCTTGCCTCTCATCCCCCGTGTATTTTAGAGCACTCTGGCATCCATAAACTGAAAGGGCTTTCCAGACGGAGGGGAACGACTCCTGAAACAGGTGCAGGACCGGAAACGCCTTGGGGCCCTTTTCCCCTTTCTAACCCAGGCTTTTGGGCCAACCGGTTTAAAAATTGTGCTGGGGGGAAGGGGAGAGCGGTGAACCTCGGGGGGGGCACTGTTTTTGGGGGTGGTGGAGCGTGGTTCAAAGCCGTATCATCACCTTTCCTCTTCCTTCTCAGGTGAAAATCAACAGGTGATACCAAAAATCCAGCCTGACCCCGGAAATTCAATTAGTAGAGTCGGCCCAGCGGATGGAAGTAGAGGGGTAAAACCTTTGTCCTTTCATGAGCTTCCTCCAAGCACCCTGGGCCTTCAAGGATCAGCCCAGAGCCCGAACTACAGCAGTCTGTACGGAGGTGAGAGCAGCAGTGATGGTGGAGGAGTACATTGTGGGGGAACTCCAGAACCTTCACCTGTCAGCAAGGCAGCAGCTTCTATATAACATATATATCCTGAGCCCATATACTGCTGACCCGATGGCTGCCGTCCTCTCCTTACCCTGCAGGTTCTATTTCCCTTATATAGTCATTTAAAAAAGTAAGTACACCCACTGTGAATGCTATGCTTTTACCTATAAGGATGTAATAAGAATATATAGTCCTTAGAAGGTCTTAAAAGAGTAAAACCGAGGGAACATAGGGCAAAATGCAGAAGCCGTGTGTGAAAAATGAAGTTCACCCTTACGACTTCCATAGGAATTAAGAGGATAGATGGCCACCAAGGCGCTGCTCATCGAATGCCCCGGAATCTGTGATCATCAGCGAGTGTGAGCTCCTCTATAACACCAGAAATTCTGCCCGTTTGCTGGTCTGGAATATCAGGCGGCTGTTACCACATTGCCAAGGAGGAAAGACAGCAGCAATGACCTTAGAGAAGCAATTATTGTTGCCATCAGTCTGGGAAGAATGTGACGTCCATCATTCTACAGCAAGAAGATTATTCACTAGTGGAGAACATTAAGGATAGTTGATAATCTCCCCAGGAGTGGACGCCCTAGGACATTCACCCCAAGGTCAGACTGTGCAATGCTCAGATAGGCCTCAGCAGGTTACCTGGTCAACATCATGACTATTAGAAGAAGAATGGATGAGTATGGCTGGTGTGAGGGGGAGAAGACTGGACAAGTATAATTGGTCTGGAGGGACGGCTGGGAGGAGACTGGACGAGTATGGTCGGTGGGAGGGAAGAGACTGGAACGAGAATGTCGGTGTGAGGGGAGGAGAACGGGAAACATTATGGTCGTGTGTAGGGGAGGAGACTGGACGAGTATGGCCGGTGTGAGGGGTAGAAGACTGGGCGAGTATGGCCAGTGTGATGGGGAGAAGACTGGAGAAGTATAATTGGTCTGGAGGCTGGACGAGTATGGCCGGTGTGGAGGGGAGGAGACAGGACAAGGATGGCCGGTGTGGAGGGGAGTAGACTGGACGAGCGTGGCCGGTGTGGAGGGGAGGAGACTGGACGGGCGTGGCCGGAGTGGAGGGGAGGAGACTGGACGAGGGGGGCCGGTTTTGGAGGGAGGAGACTGGACGGGGTTGGCCGTGTGAGGGGAGGAGACTGGACGATTGTGGCCGGTGTGGGAGGGGAGAGACTGGACGGTGGCCCGTGTGGGAGGGAGGAGACTGGACGAGCGGGCCCGGGTGTGGAGGGGAGGAGACGGGACAGGGGCCGTGGTGGAAGGAGGAGACGGGGACGAGGTGGCCGTGTGGAGGGAGGAGACTGGACGATTGGGGTGGGAGGAGGAGACTGGACGAGCGTGGCCGGTGTGGAGGGGAGGAGACGGACGAGTTGTGGCCGGTGTGGGAGGGGAGACGGGAAACGAGGTGGGCCGGTGTGGGGGGGGGAGGAGACTGGACGAGTTGGGCCGGGTGTGGAGGGGGAGGAGACTGGACGAGCGTGGTCGGTGTGGAGGGGAGGAGACTGGACGAGTGTGGCCGGTGTGGAGGGGAGGAGACTGGACGAGTGTGGCCGGTGTGGAGGGGAGGAGACTGGACGAGCGTGGCCGGTGTGGAGGGGAGGAGACTGGACGAGCGTGGCCGGTGTGGAGGGGAGGAGACTGGACGAGCGTGGCCGGTGTGGAGGGGAGGAGACTGGACGAGTGTGGCCGGTGTGGAGGGAGAACTGGGACGAGCGTGGCCGGTGTGGAGGGGAGGAGACTGGACGAGCGTGGCCGGTGTGGAGGGGAGGAGACTGGACGAGCGTGGCCGGTGTGGAGGGGAGGAGACTGGGGGGGGGGGGGGGAAGCGGGGGGGGGGGGGGGGGGGGGGGAGACGGGGAGGGGCGTTGCCGGGTGGGGGGGGGGGAGAGGGACGGCGTGGCCGGGGGGGGGGGGGGGGACTGGACGGGCTTTGGCCGGGGGAGGGGGGGGGGGGAGGGGGCCGGGGGGGGGGGGGGGAGATGGCCGGGGGCCCCGGAGGGGAGGGGGGGGGGGGAGACTGGACGGGAGTGGCCGGAGTGGAGGGGGGGGGGCTAGACTGGACGGGCGTGGCCGGAGTGGAGGGGGGGGGGCGAGACTGGACGGGCGTGTCCGGAGTGGAGGGGGGGAGACTGGACGGGCGTGGCCCGGTGGGGGGGGGGGGGAAAATACGGGGGGGGGGGGGGGGGGGGTGGTGGGGGGGGGGGGGGGGGAGAAAGGACGGGCGTGGCCGGGGGGGGGGGGGGGGGGAAGGGGGGGGGGGGGGGGGGGGGGGGGGGGGGGGGGGAGGGGGCGGGTGAACTGGAGGGGCGGGGCCGGAGTGGGGGGGGGGGGGAGGGGGGGGGGGGGGGGGGGGGTGGGGGGGGGGGGGGGGGGGGGGGGGGTGGGGGAGACTGGAGGGGCGTGGGGGGAGGGGAGGGGGGGGGGGGGGGGGGGAGACTGGACGGGCGTGGCCGGAGTGGAGGGGGGGGGGAGACTGGACGGGCGGGGCCCGGGTGGGGGGGGGGGGAGACGGACGGGCGGGGCCCGGGGTAAGGGGGGAAGGGGGGCGGATGGGGGGAGGGGGGCTCGGGGGGAACTGGAGGGGCGGGCCGGGT
>JAODAL010033843.1:0-45040 GCA_025379985.1 Phyllomedusa bahiana | reverse complement strand
TGTAATTTAAAGCGGCGCGCATGTCTGCCGTATTAAAGCGCAAATACGTGGCAAATATTACCTACCCTAGGTCTACTACATAGGAGACTGGTGTCAGCTGCTAATTTCAGCTGTCACCCACTGCTAACAGCAGGGAACAGAGATGGCTTCGTTTAACCCTTTAGATGCTGAAGCAATCACAGTGTCTAAATGAATGGATGAATGGAAAACAGTGCCGCGGTATACCGATCCTAGGCTTCCATGTTCGGTTTCTGTTACCTCTTGCCCCAGGCAGGAAGTAAAAGAACCGCCATCTATGTACACCCTTCTGCATTATCTATAGAGACACTCACGCCCCCTAGTGGTCAAGTACCCTAGGGGGACTCAATATACATAGTCGAAAGGGAGTTGACTTCCATTGCCCTCATACATGCGTTTTTAACACTTCCTGTCCCAGGCAGGAAGTGCTATGACCGCCATCTTTGAACACTCACACCATAGGTGAAAGTACATGAAGGTTATTGGTCGCAGCAAATATTTAAGAAATAGAGAATGTTTTGATTTTTTTACGGTACTTAAACATAAGGAAAACCCTACATATGGTATTGCTGGAACCGTATTAACATACAGAATGCATAGAACACCTCATTTATACTGAATAGCGAATGCCGTAAAAACAAAACTTTTTTCACAGTTTGCTCCACTTAGAATTTTTTTTCAGTTTCCCACTATATTCTATGGTACGGTCAATGATATCAATTGAAATAGAATCTTGTCTGACCAAAAAAAAGCCCTGATATGTCTATGTGGATGGAAAAATAAAAAAGTTGGAAGTCGGAGAGGAAAAGGGTTAAAGAAAAAAATTTAGTTTTTAAAGCTTTTGTGTGAAGGGGAACTACAGCTGGGTTCACAGGGTTCACGCAGTATCTTTTAAAACATATTTTGCAGCAGTATTTGTAAGCCAAAACCAGGAATAGGTCAAAAAAACAGAAGAAGGACAAACCTTTTCTTTATACTTTTCTCTCTATTACAAAATGCAAAAGATACAACGTGAAGGCTGGGTTCACATGTTGCATTTTTTCATTAAAAAAATAAGCTACTAAAAAACACTTGCCAGATATAAGCTGGAAGCAAATAGGCAGATATGAAACACACCACATGCATTTCTTTTTTTCTTTAACATGTTGTTTTGCACCTTCGCCGTGTTTTATGTGGAGTTGCAGGTTTTTTTTTTTAAATGCAGCATACTGGTATTGTCGCTATTTTTCTCCCTGTAGACAACCACTGGTTTTTTTTCTGCACAAAAAAAGTCATGTGTTGTGTTTTTTTTTTCAGAATTTTCTTTAAACTTTTTCTACATTGAAAATAATGTGATGGATTTATGATGGGATAAATTGCAACAGAAAAAATGTGCAGCATAAAACATGAGGCAATACACACATTTTTTGGGGAAAAAATTGTTACATAAACTGCATGAAAAACTGCAAAGACTAAACCACAGTAGTATGCAATTTATACAACATGCAAGTTATAAAAATAATAATATAATGCTCCTGGAACGGCATACATATACACAGTTGAAATCAGATGTTTACATCCACTATATAAAAAGACACTATTTGACATGAAATCAGAATAAACCTTACCTGTTTTAGGTCAATCAGGAACCAAAATTATTTCTATTTGACAAATGCCACAATAATGAGAGAAAGAATTTTTAAGGCATTGTTATTACTTTCTGCAAAGTCAAAAGTTTACATACATTTCATAAATATTTGGTAGCATTGCTCTTAAACTGTATGAATAACAATGGTCATTATGGCCAAACAGTTTAATTTTAGTTTCGTCAGACCACAGGACATGTCTCCAAAAATGTAGCTCTTTGTTCCTGTGGGCATTTGCAAACATTAATTTTGGCTTTTAATGTTTTCTTTTGGGGTAAGGATTTTCCTGGCAGGTGGCCTTTCAGCCCCATGTTTATTTTCGGATGGTTTCATGTGGTAAAGACACAATCTTACAGTTCCCAGATCTTCACAAGGTTTTGCTTTTATTCTTGGGTTGATATGACATGTCGGACCAAAGCACGTTCATCTCTGAGAACGAAACCCCCTCTTCTTTTCTGGCGGTATGATGGCTGAAATTCCCATTAGTTTGTACTTGTATAATTTTTTGTACAGATGAACGAGGCACCTTCAGGTATCTGGAAATTGTACCCAAGGATGATCTATAATTGTGCAAATCCACAATTCTCTTCCTGATGTCTTGGCTGATTTCTTTAGACTTTCCCATGATGTTACACACAGAAGCAGTGTGTTTCTGGTGTGAATTAAAAAACATCCACAGGTGTCTCTCTAATTAACTCACATGTTGCCAATAAACCCGAAGCTTCCAAAGACATGACATCATCATATGGGTTGTCCCAAATTGTTTAAAGGCAGAGTAATCCTAGTTTATGTAAACTTTTGACTTTGCAGAAAGTAATAAAAATGCCTTAAAGGGGTTGTCTGACTACATTGATTTGTCCTGTTTTCTTTATTTCATTTTGAACTCAGGGGCGTGTTTACTGGCTTCTCTAGACTGCAGTAGAAGCCAGGTCTGTAGCTATAGCAACCAGTGCTGGCAGCCTATCAGGAAAGATCAAACAGGTCTGTAGCTATAGCAACCTAAGGAGCTGATGCAGCATATACAAGAGGGGATATCTAGGAATATGTAGGACACTGTTAATGGACATACACTCACCGGCCACTTTATTAGGTACACCTGTCCAACTGCTCGTTAACACTTAATTTCTAATCAGCCAATCACATGGCGGCAACTCAGTGCATTTAGGCATGTAGACATGGTCAAGACAATCTCCTGCAGTTCAAACCGAGCATCAGGATGGGGAAGAAAGGTGATTTGAGTGCCTTTGAACGTGGCATGGTTGTTGGGGCCAGAAGGGCTGGTCTGAGTATTTCAGAAACTGCTGATCATCTGGGATTTTCACGCACAACCATCTCTAGGGTTTACAGAGAATGGTCCAAAAAAGAAAAAACATCCAGTGAGCAGCAGTCCTGTGGGCGGAAATGCCTTGATGATGCCAGAGGTCAAAGGAGAATGGGCAGACTGGTTCGAGCTGATAGAAAGGCAACAGTGACTCTCAAATAGCCACCCGTTACACCGAGGTAGGCAGAGAGCATCTCTGAACGCACAGTACGGCGAACTTTGAGGCAGATGGGCTACAGCAGCAGAAGACCACACCGGGTGCCACTCCTTTCAGCTAAGAACAGGAAACTGAGGCTCCAATTTGCCCAAGCTCATCGAAATTGGACTGTAGAAGATTGGAAAAAACGTTGCCTGGTCTGATGAGTCTCGATTTTTGCTGCCGACATTCGGATGGTAGGGTCAGAATTTGGCGTCAACAACATGAAAGCATGGATCCATCCTGCCTTGTATCAACGGTTCAGGCTGGTGGTGGTGGTGTCATGGTGTGGGAATATTTTCTTGGCACTCTTTGGGCCCTTGGTACCAATTAAGCATCGTTGCAACACCTTGTGGAATCTATGCCACGAAGAATTGAGGGCAGTTCTGAAGGCAAAAGGGGGTCCAACCCGTTACTAGCATGGTGTACCTAATAAAGTGGCCGGTGAGTGTATATTGCATTGTGTCTTGTTTTTTGCAAGATCTTTGACATAAAAAGCAATCCTTGTAGTGAGACAGCCCCTCTAAATCCTCCCTCTTATTATACTGGCATTTGGCAAATATAAATAATTTTGGTTCCTAATTGACCTGAAATGGGAAGACTTATTCTGATTTCATGTCAGATAGTGAGAAAAACACTCTGAGATATATATATATATATTATATATATATATTATATATATATATATATTTCTATATATATATATATATTATATATATATATATTATATATATATAAAAAATATTGTAAAAATTAGACTGGAGAGAAGATGAGTATATGCTGTTTTTTATGCAGCTCTAGGAATATTAAATTATTTTTTCTAATGACATGAACAATCCCTTTAAAAGTGGCCGAATACAACTTTCCCTTCACTTATCTACATTCTGTCAGGCTGTGTTCGCACGTTCAGTTTTTAGATGCAGTCCTTAAAGCCAAAACCAAAAATGGTGATTATAATTGGAGGATACATATTAAGGAGAGAAGCGATACTTTGTCTCAAATAATTATATGCACACATTAGGCCACATTCACATCACGATTTTGCCTTCCATCAGGATACCATAAAATTTCATCCAGACAGATACCACGGCCAGTTGGTGATGGCGCTATTGACTTACATAGAGCAAGTGGTTTCTGCACTGGACACAAAAATGTGTTCAATGGCTCCACCACCATGAATTCTTATCCTGACTTATAGCATGACAGGTGAAGTCCTGATATGAATGGGATCGAGATCTCGATTCCATTACACATATGAGCTGCTTTTAATTGTATTTTTATATGGAAATTATTTATACGGTCTGTGTATATCTTGATTGTAAGTTATCAGATTATTTTTTATTATTATTTTTAAAGACTAGCACAATTAATTCAAGTACAGTTTTAGTGTAGTAATAATGATAAGCACTTCAGTAGTTTTCTTTGTTAGCTGGCAGAACGTTTCTTCCGAACTCTGTTTACGCACTTTTTTGTGTTTAAAGAGTGACAATGTATATTATTTTTTTTATGGACCTGAAAAAACGTTTGTAATGCGTAGTCTTATCTTTATTTATACCCATATTGCCTAATTAAAATTGACTAATGTTTATGATATCCTCCTGAATTTATATATTTTTTTCTATCTTCACCTTCAGCGACGTGACCCAGTCCTCAGGCTGCGGGCGCGCTCGCAGCTCTGTCCCCTTACCTCACCGTGCTCCTGCTGTGCTCCGGGCTCGCGCTTCCACTGCTGGCTGGGTGTGCGCTCACCCCCAAGGGTGCACGCGCAATACTGCATCTCAATTTTCCCCAGGCACTGATCCTATTTAAGTCCCTACCTCTTCCCCTTGATACTTGCCAAATCGATAGTGCCCTGTGCCTAGAGAGGAAGCGTTCCTGAAGTATCTAGTGTTGTTCTGTGTACCGTATCCTCTGCCTCCGTCCCTCGACCACGAACCTTTGCCGCCTGTCCCCGACTACGAGTCTACTCCACAATTCTGTACCGTGCCACACCTCGGCCGCCACCGCAAGCAAGTCACGTCAGGGGTAACGACCTGGTAGATTCCCGCCGCAGCAAGTCCATCCCGCTTTGCGGCGGGCTCTGGTGAAAACCGGGGGCTACTTACACTCCGCTCCCTGGCGTGGCTTACACCATCGCTTGCGGTGGACCAGAGGATCCACATCTCTGTTCTGCCTTTTGGTAAGCCAAACCTGACAGAAGGATTGAACCTATTCAGCTATTTATTAGGAAAAGACTAAGAATTCTCCTTGTTTTAGCTTCAAAAAGCACATGTAAAAAACTGAACGTGTGAACACAGCCTCAAAGTATCACTACCTCCAGCTACTTTATGCTTCCACTATTTTCAATGATGATTGAAGGTCTAGACCATCACAAGTAGATGCATGTACAAAGGTAGTTTAGATATTTTTTTCTGAAATGTTACCGTTTTGGAGGTCCAGCCTGCCGCACGGGCCATTACCTGCACCTGCTGTAATCCCTATTAATCTCTAATTTCAGACGTGTTAAGCACAGACAATAGATAGATAATGATTGATATTTGCAGGGTGTGAAAAGCGTTAACCATGAGATTAGGCTGATACTCCATAATCAAACACAAGCCCTGATATATGTGCCACCGCTATTGACCTTAATCTCTGCCTTTTCCTGACAGCCGTCACCGGCTATTGACACAGCAAACAGTGGTGACAAAGTAAGGGGCAAAGTGTAACTTTTCATTTACCTTCATGTCCCTCAAATGACTGGTGTAGGTATATTCAGCGACACAGCACCACCTCTCCAGTGCATATTCCCTCCTCACTTCACTCGCTGGCCTTTTGCCTTTAACTCCATCAGTTCCCAGCCTTTATACCCTGCTGAATTAAGTTGTCTTTTTGATCTTTTTGAATATGCCTGATAACTCAGATACTATTCTTTTATATGCAATTTACATTCTTATTCTATAAAACCACCAAGTGATGCTAGATAACATCTACCTGCAAATAACATACAATTCCAGCATTTCTGGATGAATGAAAACACAAGTTATTACTAACAATTACTTCCAGACTATTCAGATGCAAGAATAAGCTCCCAGTGAAAATCTACATTCTGAACAAAATAATATTAATAAAAAAGTTTGACTTTTTTCGGCATCAGTTCTAAAGTATGATTGTCTGCATCGCTAATAGAGAAGCGGAGTACATTGTTCTTTACAATACACAACTGTGTGCCACAATAATCACCCCCAAATTGTGCCAGTGCCTGGTATAGTACCCTGCCAATAGTGTCAATCACTAGCCCTGGTACAATACCCCCAGCCAGTACCAATCATGATGCACATAACAAGTACAAGCCATAGTGCTTCCTTTTACAGTGAGCTACAATGTACCCCAGGCTAGGGACAGACTACACCTATGGTGTACGGTTAGTGTGTATAGCAAGAAAACACCTAATATAGACACTAAACATATCCATAGAGTTAATGGCCCGACAGAGGCCTAAAGGTTGTCCGTTTGGCAGGAATACATATGTATACCGCAAAAAATACAATTGCATACAACGGCATTCAGAAAAATGTATATGTTAAATGCACAAGTTTCTTTACAATGGAATCCTATGGATGACGAATGACACTTCTTGGGATCCATAAGAGGCACAGCTTGGTTCGTAGATTGTTTGGAAACTAAAAAAAAGTCCCAAAACTTTAAAAAGCTGGTTAGTCGTAAGGGAATGAAAAAAAACGTCAAAACTTACCTTGAAACCCCATTCCTACCGGCGCCACAGCCGGACCTGGTGAACCTGGCTGATGATGTTACAGTTCACTCTTCATGTGACCCTTCAGCTATTCACAGTCCTTAGTAGCCTCTTGCTGGATATACCACACGCTGGGACCTATAATCGGTTGCAGGGCCACATGAAGACTAAAAATGACGTCATCAGTCGGGATCAACAGGACCGGCCACAGCGGTGAAACAAGAAGGTTTGCAAGGTAAGGTTATTTTCTATTACCCCTCAATGACTATTCAGCTTTTTAAAATTTTGAACACTCCTTTAATGCAAAATTGATCTTCAGTCACCAGGTGTCCTGCCAACATCAGGACACTTTGAAAAAGGTATCCTTAGGCTCGGTACAAGTTATGTTTATGGTGTACATTTAGGGCGACATGTCCCAACACACCAACGCCAGTTTTTTGGTCTATTTTGCCCCAAAACCACTTTTGACGCCATATTCTTGTTGTAAATGAACTGTCGTACACCAAAACTAGGTGCATTATACGCCGGGCACGACACTGTGTAATGCACCTAAATATGGTGCGCTGTGCGCCCCCGTTGCGCAATGCACCTATTGAGACGCGTTACATATGTTAGGCGCCTCCGTCGGGCAATGCGCTGCGATAGGCGCATGACATATACTACCAATGATTTGCTTTGCGCCGCGAGTTGCGCAATGCGCCCATTTTTGATGCGATGCGCCTTTTTGGAGCAATGCACCTTTTTCGACGCATTACGGTATACCTGACGCCAGTTTTTAGAAAGTTTCGGACTTTCAGGCGCACTTTACACTGATTTAATGCGCCTAAAACTGGCATGGATACGACACTTTTCGGACATGTCGCCCTTAGTGTTTATGCTGGGAAAGCTCCTGATGTATTTGCTTAAATTTATTTTTATCATTAAACGACCAAAAGTTTGCTGTGTTTGTCCTGTATACATCTGCATACTACCAAAAAAAAGTATAAAATAGCACAGGAGCCTACACTATTCTATAGAAAAAGCTTATACACGATAAACGTATACAGTTTTTCACAATGGAGTGACAGATGCCACTTCTTGGCAACCGTCAGAAGCATCTGTTTAATATATACCACCTGGTGTGTACATTAAATGGAAGCCAGAAACATGGTGTGTGCCTAGTCTAACATATACCACAGCTGAGCCATAGGAAGCAATAGGGCAGCCATAGACTCTTTTGGATTATGTTTGGTCTATTTCATGTTGGTTATGTGCTGCACACACAAGTGTGGTCTACCATGAATACGTGTGACAGAGCCAGGGGACAGGATATGAAAAGGGCCTAACACGTATGTAGCGTGGTGAATTGCTGCAGCATTAGCACATGCCATATGGTAGCCTTGAACATTAAAGTTTAATTAGAAAATGAGTCAAACTCATCAGAATATGAGTCAAATGTCCTCCTGACCCTATGTCAATCCATAATTTAAATTAGTGGTGCACCTACCAAGGAGCCCTGTGGAGAGCGGGGCCTTAGGCTATGTCTCCACTGCACACGTTTTCAGTCGTTTTTTCAGGCTTTTTCGTTTTCTAATACTGCTGAAAAGAACGACTGAAAACAGGTCCCATAGACTTTAATAGTAAGAACGGTCTGTAGGCTCCACAGAACATTTTTTTCTGCTCCCAGTCGGGTTTTGTAACATGCTGCAAAAGAACAGGACAGAAAATTTACTATTGAAGTCAATTTAAAGCGACAGACTTTTTATGGGTGTTTTTTTTTTGCAGAAATCCCCAGCAATTAATGCTGTGCATTTCTGGAAAAAAAATGCACCAAAAAATGCAAAATGTGTCAAAAAAGGGTCGGTTTTTTAGCGGTTTTTGACATGCACTGGACAAAAAGACTCAGTTTTATGATTTGGTTTGGAAGCATTGAAATGCTTCCCTTCTCAGTACAATTTTTGTTTACCTATACTCACCACTAGGGGAAGCATAAAGGATTACACAGGTCTCTATGGCCGTGTTCACACGGCTTATTTGGGCGTGGATGAGCAGATCCGCGCGGATTTGCGTGAGACGGCCACGTCGAGTCATTCGATCCACTGTTCATAGGAACAGTGGATTCCGTCGCTTCCGCTCTGGCGAATCCGCCGGGGGGGAGAAGTGACTGCCATATCAGGCGCAATATGCCCGGGATAATGAAAGTAGGGGCCGGCGGGCCGCGCCCCCGCACCGTCCTTATTCACGGCAGAATTGCGAGCGCAACCGGCTGAAATCCGGGTGATAAGCGTGTGAAAGACTAAGAGCAATATAAGGTCACGCGGATCGACTTGGATACGTCTATAACAAAAAAAAGTCACATAGACCTCAATAGAAAATACACCTGGTATTTCATACAATGCATATTTTCATTGGTTGGTTTTCAAATGTCAAAAAACTTAGAAGATGTTCATCATTGGTCATATATTCTGTTGCCAATATTGGAGTCTTTTTATGTGTCAAAGCAGCCTTTGGGCCTCTTCAGGTTTGAGGGCCTGGTAGTGATTGCTACCTCTGCAGCTCCTATAGCTACAGCCGTGTTCAGCAATACAAAGGACCAAGCTATGAATAGACATCTTATATCAGAAACTGACAACTTACTACATTTTCACATCCTACAGGAGGACGATGAAGAAGTTTTCAGAAGGAAGATTGAGATTTGCCTCCTTATAGTCTCTTCATTATGTAAGGGTATGTTCACACCCTTTACCCTTGGTACATACTACGTACTGAAATACGTACCAAAATACGTATTTAACCCCTTCCTGACAGATGGTCATAATAATATGGCTCTAAAAATTATTTCCTCTTTGTCTTCTAAAAGCCATAACTTTTTTATTTTTCCACCTCAATAGACGTGTAAGGGTTTTCTTTTTGTGGGACAAGATGTACTTCCTAATGGTGTTATTTATACTACCATAGAATATACTGGGGAATGGCAAAAAAAATTCTAAGTGGGCAAAATGTGAAAAAAATTTACTTGTGCCATGTTTGCGGGAGTTTTTTTTTATGGCGTTCATTCTTCGGTAAAAATGACATGTTATCTGTATTCTAAGGGTGGATACGCATCCCGCAAAACCAAACATGTACAGTCCCTGACAGAAGTTCTGTCGCTTATCCATGTTGTGGAAACCAAAGCTTATAACCTGACTTAAAATTCATCCATTGGTTTTAGGAATGACTCGTATGCAAGCTGAAACCCTCCAAACTTAATTTAGTTAACGAAAATAAATTTGCTTCACTGCTGAAATATTGATCATGTAAGGAACACAGAAAGGTCAGATTTTGGCAAGACAAAAGTTTTGTCGCCCACAGAAAGTAATGTGAAGATCCAACAAATAATTAACTTCAAATACAAAGATATGTTTCATAACATTGGTGAATGAAGTTGTGGTGCTATTAGAGCCATATTTACTATTTGTGTGACTTCCATGAGCTTGAAGGACTGCATCCATGCGCTTTCGACAATGATTCATACAATTTATTGATGAAGACCTCAGGAATAGCAAAGAATGCAGTCTTACATGCCTCCCAGAGTTCGTCAAGATTCTTTGGTTTTGTCAGCCAAGCTTCCTCTTTTATCCTACCCCAAACATGCTCAATGATGTTCATGTCTGGTGACTGGGCTGGCCAGTCCTGGAGCACCTTGATCTTGAGGAACTTTGATGTAGAGATGGATGTATGAGATGGAGCACCATCCTGCTGTAAAATTTGACCCCTTTTATGATAGGGAATGTAAGAGGTAGCTAATGCTTCTTGATATTTTAGGCTATTGATATTGCCTTCTACCTTGCAAATGTTTCGCACATCCCCATACTGAATGTAACCCCAGACCATGATCTTTCCACCACCAAACTTAACTGTTTTATGGGTGTATCTTGGATCCATACGGGCTCCAGTAGGTCTCCTGCATTATTTGCGGTGGCTGTGGTGTAATTCAGCTGAAGATTCATCTGAGAAATCCACCTTCTGCCACTTTCCAGCGTCCATCCGCATAGCAGGCTGTGTGCCTTGGCAAATGCCACACAGTTTTTTAATTGCCTTTTGTTAAGTGCTGGCTTCTGGGCACTGATTCGACCATGGAGGCCATTTCGAGACAGAATCCTACAAACTGTTCTAGTTGACACAGGGACTTGAGGTGACCAGGCCTGTTGGAGCTGAAGTGGAAGAGAGGCTGGTTTTTGATTTTCGAACCAACAAACGTTCCTCCTGAGCAGTTGTCTTGCGGGGTCCGCCGGACCTGGGCTTGTCAAAAACATCTCCAGTCTCTTCAAATCTTTTTTTAATTCTTGACACTGAGTAACATTAAAGGTGCGAGCTTCCTCTTTAGTGGATCTTGTCTTCAGCCTCTTGATAATCAAGGCTTTGGTCGCAGGGTGGATTTTTGGCATGTTGTCAGAGGCAAGTTGCAGTTCAAGTGAAGGTCTGGGGTGCTGCAGTTCTTTTTATACACACCCACTAATTAACCGATCAATTAGTGAGCACAGGTGAGACTGTAAACTAGGATTGGGTGCATTATATAACAAGGCGACAAAACTTTGTCTTGCCAAAACCTGACCTTTCTGTGTTCCTTACACGATCAATATTTCAGCAGTGAAGCAAATTTATTCTCGTTAAAAAAAAACTCATTTCGGAGGGTTTCAGCTTGCATACGAGTCATTCCTAAAACCAATGGATGAATTTTAAGTCAGGTTATAAGCTGAACATCATGGATCATGCGATTCAGCTATCCATTGTAGCAGGCTGTAGGGTTGGAAATGCACGGTTTTATGCCTTTTGTGTCTAGCCTTAAGGGACTAAATCAACATGGTGGCATTTAAAATTTCGCGCAATCATACAAACTTGTTTTACTCACTAGTCGTGGACATCGCAGGTACTTTTTATGTAGATGGAATGCAGTGCCTTTTTTGGATTACTTATCGAATTAGTGAAAAGACAAAATGATTTTGGCGTTGGAATTTTATTTCTTCTCGGTGTTTTGAGGTATGATTTATTTATAGTCGGAACGACTATTAAGAACTTTTTTATTATTTTTTATTATAAATATTGATTTGAACCTTTCATCCTTTTTTTTTTACACTTTAAAAAAATCGCACTAGGAAGTGCGATTGTTTATACAGCCTAATGGATTGCATAGACAATGCATTAGGGTGTGCAAAGATGTCGGTTAACCCACTTCCTGCCTGGGGCCGGAAGTGTGGAAATTCAAAACATGGCAGCGATGGAGGCCTTCACAAGGCTACCATGTTAGCCCATCGGGACTCAGCGATTTCGCTGCTGATGTCCCGATCGGAGTGAAGAACCATACGCAGCGCCGTTATTCATTCATTTAGATGCCGCGGCATCTAAGGAGTTAAACAATGCAGGCAGGCGGCAGCAAAATCCCCCTTCAAAACTGCTTACCGGCACTATGAGGTACTCATACTTCATAGGTCGGTAAAGGGTTAACAATGTTCCTGTCAGATCTCATTGATTTCGATGTAAAATATGTACCATCGTTCACATCATACGTAGTTCACATAAGTAATTATATTGCGTTTTGCAGAAGTGAAGTCAATTCTTGATCCATTTTATGCATGTCAAATCCACATAGGAAACAATAGGGTGCATCTTTGGAGGCTAAAAAATGTATCCAAATACGTATTTTTTGGACTATAAGTCGCACTTTTTTTCAAAAAATACCCAAGTTGCCTTAAACCCCTCTGAAGTGCACACACGCATTAAAAACGCACCAAAAATGCACTGTGTGAAAGCACCCTTAAAGTCGGAAAAATACGGTCGGTGTGTTTTATAGTCCGGGGCGTCTTTAAGTCCGAAAAATACGGTCGGTGCGACTTATAGTCCGGTCCGTCTTAAAGTCCGAAAAATACGGTCAGTGCGTCTTATGGTCCAATGAGTCTTAAAGTCCGAAAAATACGGTACTTGAACAATCTCCTGTACCTCTGCCAAAAAATACCCAAGTGGTCCTCAAACCCCTCTGAAGAGCACACAGGCTGAGGCCTGCAGCATGACATGAGCACCCTTCAGTGAGCCTTCCAACCCTCGCCAAGCACTCAGAAGGACCCTGCTTTCAAGCAGACTAAGTGGTGTGTGCTACAGAACCGTATTTTTCGGACTATAAGACGCACTTTTTTTTTTTTCAAAAATACCCAAGTGGCCTCAAACCCCTCTGAAATGCACACACGCACCAAAAACGCACTGTGTGAAAGCACCCTTAAAGTCAGAAAAATACGGTCGGTGCGTTTTATAGTCCGGGGCGTCTTTAAGTCCGAAAAATACAGTAAATACTATAGAATTTAAAATGTAGTGAAATAAGCATCCGAAAAACAGATCTAAATCCGCATTACAGATGTGTTTTTCGATACAGGTTTCAAACTGATTTCAATACGTTAATTCACGTATTGAAAAAACGTATGCGACACGTCGTGTGAACATTCCCTATACGGTCCATAGCGTCTCACTCTTATGTTGCCCTTTCTAAATTGCTACAAGCAATACCACACAGTCATAAAGCATTGTTATGTAAGAACGCTGTATAAGAGCCGAGGCTGAGCACACATGCCATACATCCAGTATAAGGGCAGGAGCTGTTTGTCCAGATAAGGCAGACATTAGGATGTGTTTGCTTTTTCACATTATCTTGACAGCTTATTGTAAATATAGACAGGTTTCATGGAAACGGCCCAAAGTGAGCTGTAAATGACACTGGACCTCATGTACCAGAAATGCATCAGCGTTACGCTAAATACACATCCGCTTGACGTACACCAGGAAAGCTCCTGACAAATATACTAAACATATCCATAGAATTTAATGGTCTGCCGGAGGTCAAAAAGGGTGTTTGCCTGATAGATATCTGTACTACACATAAAAAGTATAGAATAGAGCAGGAGCCTACGCTATTATATGCAAGGGCATTGGAAAATACCAGTAAGTATACATTAAAAGTAAGTTTTTACACAATGGGACCCTTTAGGTGGCAGATGCCACTATGTGACATCCCTCAGAATTCCTTTTAACGTATGCAGCCTGTTGTGTATAGTAACCTCTTACCGGCACAGGATATATGGGTACTTCATGGGGCGCTAAAGTCCTATATAGCAGGCCTACTCAGTAAATCCACTACATAGGGAGCTAGTGTCAGCTGGTAATTGCAGCTGAACCTGTCACTAAAAGCAGGGAACGGAGTCGGCCCCGTTCCTTGCTGTTCAACCCTTTAGATGCTGCAGAGATCATGGCGTCTAAATGAACAGTATTGCGTACCGTTCCTCACTCTGACTGGCACCCTCATGGCACAACAGCACTGGTTGTTATATCTACAGACCTGGCTTCTACTGCAGCCTAGTAGAACCCACTAAACACGACCCTGAACTCAAAATGAAACCAAGAAAACAGGACGAATCAATGTAGTGAGACAACCCCTTTAACTTGTAAGCTGAAAGCCTAAGGCTTTCATAGCTGCCATGTTAGAATTCTATTACTTCCTGTTCCAGGCAGGAAGTAGAAGATCTGACATCTTTGTACATCCTTTTTCATTGTCTATACAATGCAGAAGGGTGAAAAGACATTTGCACCTTTTACTGGTCAAATACCCTAGCAGGACCCAATTTACATGGTTAAAACATTTTTTGTTAAAATTTTTTTTCCTAAAGTATAAAATTAATCAAAAACATTAAGGACGACATGTCCAAAAAGAGGCACCACCACACTAGCTTTAATGCACATTAAATCAGTGTAGAGTGCGCCTGAATGAACAAACCTGTTGAAAATCTGGCGTCTGGTATACCTTGCATTCTAAAATGGATGCGCCTATTAATGCGCATTGCATAATTTAGGCGCATAGCATATCATTGCTACAACACAGCCCTGTTCCCAGTGCAGCTCCTGCAAGCGCCGGGGAAACCTCCCAGTGACTGCAGCGCAATCAAAGGGCTTTCCCCTGTTCGGGTGATCGGGACTCCTGGTGACCCAACAGAGCCCGGGGAATGTCCGAACAGTCAGCCCTGGGGACCCTAGGGATGTCTGTGTAAGAAGCCATCAATCAGGGCAGACTGTGAGCTGCCCTGATCACTGCCTGTGTCAGACTGACACAGATTATAATGTATTAGCATATATTAATGCGCTAGTACATTACTAAGTGTTAAAAAAATGTAAAAAACATAGTATAAATAATAAAATGAAAATAAATATTTAATAAAAAATAATTGTACATACATTACACACACACAAAAAAAACACATTTTAGGTATACACACGACTGTAATAACTTGTGGAATTAATCTACCAAGTTATTAAGTGTGAAATGTTAATGGTGTAAAAAAAATGTTTTAAAAACAAAAAAGAAAAATTTGAAAAAAAGAAAAAAAATCTGCAGCAATTTATAAGTGAACTTAAGCTATTTCCCCAAAAAGTGCAACTTGTCCCGAATAAAATACAACTGCGTCACTGAAAAAATAAAAAGAGTTACGACTGTTGAAACGCAAAGAAGCAAAAACAGTTTTTGTCATTAAAGAAAAAAAGCTTGAAAAAATACATGCGTTGTTCTTAGTAGTGTTTTTACAGGCCTCTTGCGTAAAATTGCAAGGTGTGAAATAATAGAAACTGCTGCATATTTGCATTTTTCTAAACTAACACAAGGCCAGGTTCACATGCTGTATAGTGACGTTTACCTGTGGCACCACTATACACCTGCTGTTGAAAGTATCCACCAGCCAGTGCATACTTTTAACAGCGCTCCAGCCCCCATTCATTCTCCCTTCCGTGGCACATAAGTGCCCAAAAGAAGTGGCATTTCACTTCTTTTTACAAGTGTGTACTGTGCGCCAGGGGATACACTGGAAAATCATAGCATTCAATGAGTCCTATGATTTTATGGTATTTGCGGGACGTACTTCGGGTGCAATGCAGCACAATATCGTGCCCTGCTGATACATAGTGCTAATAAACACTAAATATGAGTTAGAGAAATAATGGTGTTTTCCCACAAATTTCCTGCACAACTTGTTTGCAGCTAGCTGCGAGTCAACCGTGTATGAAAATGAGGAGGGCGTGGGTTAACAGCTGTACTCCCCATTCACTTCTATGGGAGCTCCTGAATATAGCCAAGAGCTCACCCTTGGCTATATTCGGGAGCTTCTATAAAAAACACTGCCTTCCTCATTCTCATACACGGTTGACTCGCAGTTACTTGCAAACAAACTGTGCAGCGGATTTTATTTAGCAGGAAACCTGCTTTAAGTAAATTATACAAACCCTCGAATGCTAAAAACACTCTTACATTTTCTACATGAGTTTTTGGTGTAGTTGTTAAAAGGAACAAAAACCCAGCCCAAAAGATATTTTGTTCCCCTGAGCCATCAGCCAGTCCACAGTTAAAGGGGTGCTCCCATCAGAGCTGTTCCGTGCAGCAGGTCATCACATAGCTTGCTAGGAGCCAACAGTCTCAGACAATGAGGAGGACAGCACCTTCCCATTCACCTCTATGGGAGATTCGATCCACTGTATTCAGACCTTGAGTGCCCCTTAATAAAACTATTGTATTTTATAGAATAAATAAAATCTACACTTACATTTGTTAGATTTACTTTGAATTTCTGCAAGCAAAGTCTGTTGTGGATTTAGGTACAATGCAAGTGAATGAGATTTTATGAAATCTGTGGTCATTTTCTGTATGGTTAATCAATTTTGGGAATCACAGCATGTCAATTACTGTACGCTGCATGGCATGGATTTTTACCACACATATCAAAGCATAGGAGTAAAGTCAGCAGTGCACAATTCCCATTTCATGGAGACACTTCTGCAGATTTGCCACAAATTTACTTGGAGTTATGCAAAGAAAAAGTTCCCTCAAATATGGATCAAATCTAAGGTCAAGTTCAGCTTGGCAGATGTGTTGGAGTTCTCTAATGCAGTCGGATTTTAAACTTGCAGAACATCAACTTATGTTGTAGATGAAATGTGATTTGGTCTGTATTTTTCTTTATTGACTTCAATAGAGAAGTCAGTTTTTGGACAAATCCACTTAAGATCCACAGCAAAATATACAGGTGCAAATTTTTTCTTCATTGTACATAAACTGCACTGAAATGGCAAATTAGCACTAAAATCTGCAGAATTTGGTATGGATTTACCATCATGGATTTATCACAGAAATGCAGAAAACTCAGCTCATACCCTCAGGATGGGTTAATGTTGCGTTACTGCTTGTGTTTCTCACCTGCATTAAAGCCGCATGTAGAAAACACAACAAAAATGCAGTGAATTCTTTAATTGCTTGCGGTTTTTGATGTAGGGAGAACCCAGCCTTTTTCTCCTAGCTTTGAGAAGATCAGGTGATGCTAGGCTGTGGGAGTCAAGACTAATGCTATGGACAAAATGAGTGTTGTGAGAAGTGTGGAGTGGTAGACCTGCACCTGATAGCTAGGGAAGTTATGATATATAGCTAATGTCTAGACGGCCGAGGATTTTCTTTGCGCTGTTGATGTAATTTGCTTTGTCTGGAAAAGAAGCAAACAAAGGTGGCTGAAGTCGGGCTGAATAGGCAGCCTGTGCTTTGAACTGAATTTATTGGTATGCTGTATGCCGAAGAGCCCATCTAATCTAGGAGAGAGATAACATGAACTAATTCCTCCTAAAATTGTGACAATTTACACACAACTGATCAACCATAACATTAAAACCCCCTGCCTATCGTTATATACTATGTGATACCCTGTATCTATTGCCTTCTTCACTACGAGTATTAAATGGGTTTTACCATAAAGTAAAATTGAAGTGGGAAGTTTGAAAATTAAATAATAAACATTTTCACCATTCATCATTATTAAAAATTCTGCACCGTTTTTGTTTTAGCTGCTCCTTTCGTGATCCATTGTTTACAGCTTATCTCCAGGGGATACGACCAGGGCTGTGAGCTCCTCAGTCCTGGTCGCACATGCTCAGACATCACCTCTCTTCTCAGGCAGCTACTGAGTGTTTAAACCTCAGGTGCTGTCATTCTACTCCTGTCCTTTGGACTAGTTGGTAATAAGTCAAACAGTGCAAAATAAAAAAAAGAAACCTCAATAAGCTATGTGCATTCATAGTTTCATAGTTTGTAAGGCCGAAAAAAGACGAGACGTCCATCCAGTTCAGCCTGTTGTGCTAAGGTGTTGATCCAGAGGAAGGCAAAAACCCCCAATGAGGTAGAAGCCAATTGTCCTCATTTTAGGGAAAAATTCCTTCCTGACTCCAATCTGGCAATCGGAAAAATCCCTGGATCAACGACCCCCCTCCAGAATCCATTGATAAGGAGAAAAAAAAATCCACAGGTTAAGTTCCTGCAGGGATTTGAACCAAGGACCCTTGTGCTGTAAAGCAAAAATGTTACCTCTGAGCTACAATGTAGCTACTTACAATTCTAAACATAAACAGACCTTTCTTTCACTAGAGAGAGAAAAGGCCTGGTGATGTCATCCTGCTGGGTCACATGATCTGCAATTCAAACAAATCACACACACCCCCTTCTGAGCACACAGAGCTGAAGAGCTGGATGCAGGAGGTATGAAATGAGATCATGGCAAAACCCCTTTAAAGGAGTGTATCCATTTCTCACATTGATGGCTTATCAATATGACAAGCCATTAATATGTGATAGGGGCAGGTTCCAACTCATGGACCCACACCAATCTAAGGAACGGGTCCCAAAAGACTATATAGAGAACAGAGAGTCAGTCACCCTATTCAATTCTATGGAAGTTCAGAGTACAACTAATCACACTGCTCACCTGTACTCCGAACTCCCATAGAGCAGAATGAAGAGTAGTGCACTAGTGCAACCTATTTTTCGTTCTGAATGTAGACTTCTGGGGGTCTGTTCCTGAGATAGTGCGAGTCCCTGAGATTGGAATGACACCTATTACACATTGATAGCATATCCTATTGATAAGTAAAAGTGTGTGAGAGGGGAACACCCCGTTTACTGAATAAGTTATCACACACATTGGGAGTCCATGACTCTGATGACCCTTCATGGGCTGTTCTTTTTTGGAATGCTTTTTAAGGTACTAACCACTGCATACCAGGAACACTAGACACTATCTTCCATTTGAGTAGAATATTGCCATTTAATTGAATATTGTGTATATATAATAAGTAGTACAAATCAGCAAAGTATAGTAATATATTATACATAACACAGCTTCAGTCCAGTCATAAGTATTTCAAGTGCGACAAAGGCTTGGTCATGGGTCTGCTTTTTTGTTAACCACAGTATTTTAAAAAGTCTCCCCCCTAAGCCAAGGGTTCACTTGCTTTCTGCCAATCTGTTGTCCAGCATTAGGGTAAGTTCACACAACAGAGTTTAACGAGGAATTCCACAAGGATTCTGCCTTGAATTCCTTGTTAAAATCCTCATCTATTACAAAGGCCATTCACTTGAATAGCCAGACCATGCTGTAGTACACACATTGAACTACAGGGCGGATTTTCCACACCATGGATTCCAAATCTGTGGCAAGGAAAAAAAAGAATAAACATTTCCATTCACTTCCTCAGCAGACATCCTCTGCATTGCTTTGGAGTTGTGCTGAAGATCACACAACGGATATTTCTGATAGTGTAATTCTGATGCAGAATCAAAGCTGAATCGGCGTCAGAATCAGTTTCTGTATCTGCAATCCATCTCACATTGTTTCCAATGTTGTGTGCACTGAGACGCTGAAAAAAATAAAGCTGCTTGTCAATGCTTGAGGCAGATCCAGAGCTGAATTTCAGCGCTAAAATCTCACATTGTAAATGGAGGCTGAAATCTGTCTAAATTTGGCATCTAATCCACATCAACAACTGAAAATTTGCATCTAAAATCCATGATGAATCAGCATGGATTTGACACATGGATTCTGCACAGATTCAGTGCTAAAATTTTTAGCATTGCAAATAAGTTGTGTGAACCTACCCTTAAAGGGATTTTCTCACCTTACTGTTTCACAGAATCCCAGGCAGCTTCAGATTCACACTTGTTGACCAGGCTGTGGCTAGCATATCAGCTCTGTATTCCCAGCTCTTCTCATTGCTGTGACATGACTGCATAGTGCATAAAACTACAAACTTATTGAGTTTATTACCATTATTTTTCTTGTGAAATTCTCAATTAGTTTGATGTGTTAAATGACCCTCTTCCCATTGGAAAAAATAAAGTTGGATACAAAATGTCCGACTTCAAAATGGCCACCATGGTCAACACCCATCTTGAAAAGTTTTCTCCCTCCCATATACTAATGTGCCACAAACAGGAAGTTGATATCACCAACCATTCCCATTTTATTTAGGTGTATCCATATAAATGGCCCACCCTGTTCAGAGCTCAAAGGGGTGAAGGCTAGTGTTCATCAATCCTTTGTTTGTTAGAGACCACACACACGGTTCTTAAGCTGCAGTCTGTCCTGGTGAAGTCACTTACTGCTGTCAGATAGACAAAGAGCAGAGATAATAGGGGAAAGCAGAACTGTAACCAGAGAAACCTCTGTGCACTTAGAGTAGATAAAATCTCTCTTATCTACTGACCAAGGCAATATCAAAAGAGCAATATATTTGGAAAAAGTCTTGATTTACCATTTCCTACATGTTCGCAACTAATCTTTGTAGTGAGACAACCCATTTCATGACTGAGCTTCTCAGTCTTTGCCATTACCAGTAATAAGGACTTTCCTGGGAAGGCTTTCCACTACATATTTTCACATGTAACTTTTGGCATGAGCCAGTGTTCAGCCACAAAAGCATTGCTAAAATTAGGCACTGACTTTCCATACATCACGCAGGTTTCAATGCTTTTTAAACCAAAACAAGTCAAGCTCTTCCACACCAAAGCCAACACACCATTTTTGCAGACTTTGTTCACACTTTTTTAACACTGTAGTCATAGTTCCTTTCAATGGTTCAAACAGTGATACAACTTTACTCCTTCTCCACAGAGATGGCACTACCTATTTATCAGAAACATTCCTACTCGAATCAGTCACGGCCAGATTGATAAGTACTTCTGTGCTTATTACAAGAAAGTAAATTGCTAATATGACCATTATATACATGGTTGTGTTTCCACTACTATTAAAGGGTGTCTCCAAGGTTTAAAGAATGATGAAAGAAATTTCTGTCACTTCTGCGTCGACCTAATTTGAAAGTTCCATGCTTGTACAGCTCCGTGTGCTTTCAAGTAATAGATGCTTCTCAACTACTCAGACTTTTATCTGACCAACAAGCCTAATACGACTTCTGAATAATCAGCTTACTGTCTGGCGCACAACAGAGACCTGCGCTTAATCACTTGTATTCATAACACACCAGAGATTTTTAGGTCATACGAGAAAAATGCCACAGAGGAATATCACTTATCTAGAACAGGACAATGCATATGAAGCTTATTTGTTCTACAATTAACTTTGAGCGAGACACCTTAATGTAATAGTGTGACACATAAGTTTGGTTCGTCGACCATCTCAAAGTTGGTCGAGTTGAGTCGATCAACCCCATTAAAGTCAATGGGAGAAGATGTTCGGGTTAATTTGTATACCTATACAGGTGAGGAGAAGCTATAATTACCATCCATAACAGTACACCAAAACAAGGCGCATTATACGCCGGGCACGACACATTGTAATGCGCCTAAAAATGATATGCTGCGCGCCTCCATAACACAATGGGCCTATTGAGGCGCCTTACATAAACTAGTAATGATATGTTATGCGTCTCCATTGCGCAATGTGCCTCGATAGGCGCATTACATACGCTACCAATGATATGCTATGTGCTACGATTTGCACAATGTGCCTCAATAGGTGCATTACATACACTACCAATGATATGCTACGTGCCATGATTTGCACAATGTGCCTCAATAGGTGCATTACATACACTACCAATGATATGCTATGTGTTACGATTTGCACAATGTGCCTCAATAGGTGCATTACATACACTACCAATGATATGCTATGTGCCATGATTTGCACAATGTGCCTCAATAGGTGCATTACATACAACTAGCCAGATGAAATGTGCTATAGGTGTTACAATGATTTGCACAATGTGCCTTTTTAGGCGCAGTATGTTTACTATGTAAGGTATACCTGACACCAGATTTTTGAGAGGATCGAACTTTCAGGTATACTTGACACTGGTTTAATGCACCTTAAAACTGCCACAGAGACGTGTCGGACGCGACCATTTACTTGAACCAACAGTAAAATGTTCAGTTCGGCTCGAGTTCTAAAAAATCGTGAAGTTTGACTCGAACTTAACTTTTCTTGAATGGTTCGATCAACACTAGTTAAGATTCCACAACAACTTGTTATGTGGCAGTGTTGCTACAGTCACACAACTTAAATGTTCCTTCAAGGATACCATCAATATGGTAGGAATTCTCGTGATCAGTGCCAGTCACAAGATTTGCGTGACAGTCAAGGTAGCAAGCAACCTACAGGATTGCAACCATCACTTTTGATGGGAAGGCTTGCTGGTAACATGGTCAAATTAATTTATTGTGTTTTTCACCATCCTAAAGCTGAACAGAGAGACTTGCTACATCCTAATCATCAAGTATACAGATGTAACATCCTCCAGAAAGGCTATGAATTCGTCTGTGACTACGATACTCTCAATGATTTTAATGCGTTTGTTGTACTTTTTCATGAACTGCTTGTAATAAAATAGACAGTTCTATGCAAAATAAGGGATGCACTTCAGTCTGTCTAAGTTATAGGCAAACATCTCAAAAGTGGTTGGGTTAAATATCCATTATGCTAAAGAGAGGAAATGTGGAGTGATGCGATGTATTAATGTGTGGCCATAGATCTCAATACTTCAAAGCACCTTATCCTGGGTGAGAGATGATAGATCGAAAGCGAGTGATTGAGTCCTAATATCAGTGTCAAATCATTGAGATTTCGGAGGTCTGAATAGAAAACTGACATTTTAATGTAACTGTAGTGATATCCATTTGCTGGAGATGTTACTATGATATCATTTCTGTCAGATTTCATTTAAGTGAATACTGTGTTCTAGGGCAAAAAAAATCTGTTTCTTTTATATTTCAAGTAAGGTTTTAGGCTAAATATACAAGCGCTGCTCCTGTGATGTGGACCTAATACATATGCCATCCAGAACTTCCATCACTGTCTTGTGTTTTGGCCATGAACATGCACATTCAGCCAAATGCGTTGCTTTCAACCAGAGTGGACAATGGTTGTATGGAGTAGAGTGAAGCCATATATGAACACTATTACCAATAGGATGAAGGGTATATGTTTAAAACCTTATGTAAGTATGACATGGTACTTCCTATCCTATTATACTATTTATGTATGAATGTATGATGTTGATTTTGTTCACAATTTACTAAAAGTTTTTCAAAATAAGTTACAATTATAAAATAATTGTCATATGAAGCGCATCAAAATAAAGTTAAAATTTAAGGTAAAAAACCAAACAAAAAGGAGAATATAAGGAAAACGGACTTATGAGGTACTCATTTTTAGTTTTGTTTGTTTAATTGTGCTGCTTATAAATATTATGTGTCATGATGAATCATATCTCTTGCTTATCTTAAATCTGCACTAAGGGCGACATGTCCGAAAAGTGGCGTATCCATGACACTTTAAGGCGCATTAAATCAGTGTAAAGTGTGCCCGAAAGTCCGATACTCTCTAAAAACTGGCGTCAGGTATACTTTAATGCGCCTAAAAAGGCGCATTGCGCCGAAAAAGGTGCATTTCATCCAAAAAGGCACATTGCGCAACTCGCGGCGAATAGCATATCATTGGTAGTATATGTCATGCGTCTATCGCGGCACATTGCTAACTCTCTTCTTGACCCGCTGCAATCAGGTTTCCGCACCCTACACTCCACGGAAACTGCCTTAGTTAAAGTCTCAAATGACCTCCTAACAGCAAAATCTCAGGGTAACTACTCATTGTTGCTTCTCTTGGATCTCTCTGCAGCATTTGACACTGTGGATCACCAACTTCTCCTCAGCATTCTCAGCACCATTGGCCTCCAGGACACCGCTCTCGCTTGGTTCTCGTCCTACCTCTCTGACCGCTCCTTCAGTGTCTCGTTTCTGGTTCGACCTCCTCTCCTCTCCCTCTTGCTGTTGGGGTTCCTCAGGGATCAGTTCTAGGTCCTCTCCTCTTTTCATTGTACACAGCCCCCATTGGACAAACCATCAGTAGATTTGGCTTCCAGTACCATCTCTATGCGGATGACACCCAATTATACACCTCCTCCCGTGACATCACTCCAGCCTTGCTACAAAACACCAGTGACTGTCTGTCCGCTGTCTCTGACATCATGTCCTCTCTCCATCTGAAACTAAACCTCACTAAGACTGAAATTCTTGTCTTTCCGCCATCTACTAACCAACCCCCCCCCCTGCTATTTCTGTATGTGGTACCACCATTTCTCCTAGGCAGCAGGCCCGCTGTCTAGGGGTTTTATTGGATTCTGATCTGACCTTCTCCCCATATATCCAATCCCTTGTCCGCTCCTGTCACCTGCACCTCAAGAATATCTCCAAAATCCGTCCATTTCTCACTGTGGAAACGACTCAAACTCTCATTACTGCTCTTATTCTTTCTCGTCTTGACTACTGCAACTCCTTGCTTTTTCGGTCTCCCTCTCTGCAAACTCTCCCCTCTCCAATCTGTCCTGAATGCAGCAGCCAGGCTTGTCTTCTCTCCAACCGCTATACTGATGCCTCTACCCTTGTCAGTCACTGCACTGGTTGCCCATCAGTACAGGATACATTATAAACTCAGCACTCTCACCCATAAAGCTCTCCACAGCGCTGCTCCCCCTACATCTCCTCCCTAGTCTCTGTCTACCGCCCTACCCGTGCTCTCCGCTCTGCTGATGATATCAGACTACATTCCTCAATCATCCTAACATCCCAAGCCCGCCTACAAGATTCACACGTGCGGCACCAATTCCTGGAATATGCTACCGCGGGCGATCAGGCACATTCACAACCCTCACAGTTTTAGAGGGCCCTGAAAATACATCTTCTCGTCTGGCCACCAAGATCCCTAACTGCTATCACACACATCTGTCACTCCCTGCACTTGGGCACTCACAGGCACTTATCTGTATATAGATGTACAGTCTGGGTGGCAGGTTCATCCATTTTTCATGTAAACCACCCCCTATTTATGAAACATGGCCAGACCATTGTAAACTTGGCAC
Organism: Phyllomedusa bahiana; assembly: GCA_025379985.1. Classification (NCBI taxonomy): domain Eukaryota; kingdom Metazoa; phylum Chordata; class Amphibia; order Anura; family Hylidae; genus Phyllomedusa; species Phyllomedusa bahiana. The sequence goes on along the minus strand of JAODAL010033843.1, from coordinate 19,916 downwards.
TTCTTACCGTATGTTTCACCCATACACCCTAATAGATTGTAAGCTCTCACGAGCAGGGCCTCACACCTTGTGTCTCATTTGTAAGTACTTTTAATGTGTAATGACTGTATGTTTACCCTTGAATTTGTAAAGTGCTGCGGAATATGTTGGCGCTATAGAAATAAAGATTATTATTATTATTATTAATGCGCCTCAATAGGCGCCTTGCACAACAGGGGCGCACAGTGCACCATATTTAGGCGCATTACAAAGTGTCGTGTCCAGCGAATAATGCGCCTAGTTTTTGTGTACAACAGTTCATTTACAACAAAAATATGGTGTCAAAAGTGGTTTTGGCGCAAAATAGACCAAAAAATGTCGTTGGCGAGTTGGGACATGTCGCCCTAAGTTTCCTGAACACATCTAAGGTTGCGTTCACACGCCAAAGTACAAATACTGGTCAGATTCTGAATTGGAATCCGACCAGTATTCTTAGGCCGTGTTCACACGGCTTATTCCCGACGGATTTGTGCGCCGTATTGAGTGCACAAATCCGCCGTGAATAAGGGGCGGGACGGGGGCGGGGGCGGGGCGCGGCGGGGGCGCCGCTCCCGGCCCCATAGACAATGCATTGTTTACGGCGCGTCCGCACCGTAAATAATGTGCATGTCACTTTCTCCCCCCGCGGCGGATTTGCCGAGCGGGGAGGAGCGACGGAATCCACTGTTCTCTATGAGAGCAGTGGATTACCGTAATGACTCCGACGGATTGGCGCCGTATTGAAGCGCAAATCCGGCGCGGAGTACGGCGCCAATCCGTCGGCAAATAAGCCGTGTGAACGGGGCCTTACACTCTGTTTTCATTATTTTTCACTTTCTTTAAAGGGAACCTGTCACATAGGTTGTGCCCCCCTTGCTGAGGGCAGCACAAGCTAGTGTCAGACCTGCTGTTTCCAGCGCTGTGTCCCTTATTCTGTAAGAGGCTGTCGTTTTAGAGCATTTACCGCTCAAATCTTATTCTTGAGCAGGTATTAGCCCCGCCCACCAAAGACTAGCCCCGCCTCCTGGCAGTTTTTCACATATTTCTACCTATTCAAAGTAATAGGTGGGCGTGGCTAGCCTCAGGTGGGCGGGGTCTTTTCATGACTCTTTTCTGGCTGAAAACTGCAGATTTGAACATTAAATACTCTGAAACTCCAGCATCTTACAGAATAAGGGACAGGCTATGTTCACACGGCTGATTGTCGCCGTAATTGCGGGACAGAGTTCGTGCAGCGGGGGCGGGGCGGGCCGGCCCATAGACATCAATTATCCACGGCTCGTATCCCGCAGGGATAATGTGCATGTCACTTTCTCCCCACTCGCGAAATCCGGCGAGCGGGGAGAGGAGATGGAATCCATAGTTCTCTATGAGAACTGTGGATTACCGTAATTATTGGGACGGATTTCAGCCGTATTGGAGCGCAATACGGCGCGCAATACGGCTGAAATCCGTCCCAGGATAAGCCGTGTGAACATGCCCACAGAGTGCTGGAAACAGCAGGTCTGTCACTAGCTTGTTCTGCCCTCTGCAAGGGGGGCATAAACTAGGTGACAGGTTCTCTTTAACGGTTTTAGGATTCATCCCATTGAATTGAATAGTACATTAATCCGCTGTTTTCCGTGTGAAATGCGGTGGAAGAATGTACATGTTCCAAGTTTTTTGCAGAACCGTCGGTTTTGAAATCTGAACTCAGAAAATGCTTGAATTTTCTATTGAGGTCTATGGAGATGGTTTTCAGTCGGATTTTCACAGTTTTCAAAATCCGAAAACCCACATCAAAAACCGACTATAAATCCTTGCTGTGTAGATGTATCTTATGGGGGATTTCAGTATGTGCAACTCCATTATATAACCCAGGTGTACAGGGTTCAATAAATACAGAAGTGCTGATGAGAAAGAGAAGATTAGCAGGCTCCAGATAACTGAGCGCATGGAGTATGGACAAAGGAAAAAATATACTTCAGAGAAATGTTATAATCCATGTTTTCCATAACTCATTCATTATGATTGTGATCAGGGCACTCAGCCTCTTCTCCTGCATCAGATGCCAGGATTGTCATCTTTAGGTAACCACAGAACCGATTATTGGTTTAAATTATGGATATTTCATATACATATTTGTCATGCTTGGGTTGGTGAATTCATATTTGAGAACTTGACTAGTAAAGATCTGTTATATATTTATCTCTTTTTATTGATGTACTGTTTTACAGGTTTTTACATATGTTGTAACTAAGCATTGTACCTGCATATTAAAGCCTGAAGCTTTAATAGTTTTGCTTTGTTGCCCTAAAGAATCTCAACATCTCTATAGAATATAAGTGATTGCTGGTGCATGCTACCTATAGTGTTGAGTCCTTTTACTCATGACTTGAAAGGTGGTGACAGTGTGTATGTTCCTGGAAGTGTGGATCGTTGGGGATCCATGTGGTGCTCAATGTGAAGCCTGAGTAAGGGGAGAGTGTGTGATTGAGTTGTGGAGAAGCATATTCTGGTCACCCCCACATCACACAGGAGGATGTGGGCGTCTGTGTAAGTGTCTGCGATGGATTGTGCCCTAGAGTTCCATCCTGTTTGTAATTCGGCATTTCTCTGATTTAATTGGTGCTGGCAGTGGGATCTTATTCCATGTCCCATTCTTGTGTGGCCCTGTGCCCTTCCTTTCCTTCTATCTCTTTTTGCCTGACATTTTCTTTTACGTTTTATGCATTAATATATGATGCTTAGTTACAAAATTACTGTCAAGGGGGCTGGCGCGGGTGCTGCGGCTCCCGCGGCCGCCTCCCCTGCCGGTATAGGGTCCGGCGCGGTTGCCTCGACCATCCCCTTGCTGCCCGGGTGCCGGCGCCAGTACACTTACCCTTCCATGCTCCTGTGCTCTCTGCTCCTGACGGTCCCAGCCGCTGCGCGCGTACCCGTTGCTTAGGGCGCGCGCGTGACGGCTGGTCTGGATTTAAAGGGCCAGCGCGCCGGTAATTTGTCAATTGCCGGCCGCTGGTCCTATATATGGTATAAGCCTCCTGCATTCTCTGCCAGATTGTCGGTGTGCATTTCGTGTGTTTTGGGAGTGTTGGAGTTCCGTATTGATTTCCCGTGTCCCAGTCCGTTCCACTACGTTTCCTGACCTTGCCTGTTTGCCGCCTGCCCTGACCGTCTGCCAGTCTCTGACCACGAACCTCTGCCAACTGCCCTGACACCTGCCTGTCCACGACTACATCTTCAGATTACGATTCTGTACCACGCAGTACCCAGGCTGCCATCACAAGCAAGTCACGTCAGGGGTAGCGACCTGGTAGCCTCACGGCGCAGCAAGTCCATCCCGCTTTGCGGCGGGCTCTGGTGAATACTGGGGGCTACTTAGATTCCGTTCCCTGGCGTGGCTTAGCTATCACCGCTTGCGGTGGTCCAGCGGATCCACCAATCCCTTACAATTACCTACCAAAGGACATGCATAAAAACATGCAAAATGGTATGTTATTAAAAAAGGATAAAATAGAGAATAACACACCATTATTATTTTTGTGTCTGGGCTCTCTCTTGGTCTCTCACAGCTCAAGGGGTTTCAAATGAACTCCAAACCCCTCTCAGTCCTTCCTCCTGTTTAGGTCACAGAGAAAGATGGCTAATTACATGACAAGAACAACATAGAGATCATAATTCTAGCTTGTGTCATAACAAGTCCTAGGAATCTTCTAGCCAGAAATTATGACCAGCAACACGCAAAGTATTAATTCACCAACCCAGGCATGCCAAATATGAATGGTCCATAATTTGAGCCAATATTCAGGTACATAGTTGTTAGGGCAGAAAAAAGACATACGTCCATCCAGTTCAGCCTATAGTTCTATAGTGTTGATCCAGAGGAAGACAAGAATCCCCATGAGGTAGAAGCCATTTGTCCTCATTTTAGGGAAAAGATTTCTTCCTGACTCCAATCTGGCATCAGAATAAATCTCTGGATCAATGACCCCTCTCCAGAATCCTAGACACTATAACTTGTTATATTATTACATCTAGAAATGTATCCAGACCCTTCTCCAGAATCCTGGTCACTATAACTTGTTATGTAATCACTCTCCAGAAATGTATCCAGACTCTTTTTGAACTCTGTTATAGAATTCACCATGACAAGTTCCTCTGGCAGAGAATTCCATAGTCTCACTGCTCTAACAGTAAAGAATCCCTTTCTATGTTTATGTAGAAACGTTCTTTCCTCTAGATGTAGAGGATGCCCTCTTGTTCTAGATACAGCCCTGGGTATAAATAGATCTTGGGAGAGATCTCTATATTTACCTTTTATATTTTTAAACATATTTATTATGTCCCCCCAGAGGACGTCTTTTCTCTAAACTAAATAACCCTAATCTTGCTAATCCTTCTGGGTATTGCAGTCCACCCAGCCCTTTTATTATTTTTGTTGCCCGCCTCTGAATCTGTTCAAGCTCTACAATGTCTTTCCTTTCACGGGTGCCCAAAACTGTACACAATATTCCATGTGTGGTCTAACCAGTGACTTGTATAGTGGGAGAATAATGTTCTCATCATGTGCATCTATGCCGCTTTTAATACAACCCATTATCCTATTTGCCTTGGCAGCTGCTGCCTGACACTGGCTGCTACAGTTAAGTTTACTGTCCACCAGGATTCCCAAGTCCTTCTCCATGTCCCTTTTACCCAGCATTTTTCCATTTAACCTGTGATCATGTAATGGATTTTTCCTCCCCATGTGCATAACCTTTATCTGTGTTAAACCTCATCTGCCACTTCCCTGCCCAGGCCTCCATCTTACCCAGATCCCTTTGTAATAACACATTATCCTATATTGTGTGGATTCCTTTACAGAGCTTAGTATCATCTGCAAAGATCAATATTCTACTGTGTATTCCCTGTGTAAGATCATTAATGAAAATGTTAAAGAGGATAGGGCCCAATACTGAGCCCTATGGTACCCCACTAGTAACATGAATCTAGTCAAAGTACCGTTATTCACCACCCTTTGTTTTCTATCAGTGAGCCAGTTACTTTTTCCCCAGTCCAAGCATCCTCATTTTACTTACCAACCTTTTATGTGGCACCGTATCAAATGCTTTAGTAAAACCAAGATATATAACATCCAGTGCCTCACCCCGATCCAGTCTATAACTAACCCCCTCATAGAAGTTGATGAGATTAGTCTGACAGGACCGATCCTTCATAAACCCATGCTGGAACGACGTTATTGTAACAGACGGGTAGTGGATCCGCTGGACCACCGCAGGCGATGGTGGAAGACCACGCCAGGAAACGGAATCTAAGTAGGTCCCGGTATTCACCAGAGCCCACCGCAAAGCGGGATGGACTTGCTGCGGCGGGAGTCTACCAGGTCGTTTCCACTGGCGGGGCGTGCCTGCGGTGACGGCCAAGGGTAAACGTAGTACAGATTCGACAGGCAAGCTCGTGGTCGGGGACAGGCAGAAGGTCAGGACAGGCGGCTCTGGATCGTAAACGTGGACAGGCAGAAGGTCAGGGCAGGCGGCAAGATTCATGGTCGATAAACGTAGGCAAGGGGTACGGTACACGGATAGACAAGACAAGGTTAGGAACGCTTTCTCCAGAGGTAAAACACACTAAGGATCCGGCGAGGGCCGGCAGGAAGGGGCCAGACCTAAATAGGAGCAGTGCTCGGCAATACCCAATTACCGGCGCACTGACCCTTTAAATTTCAAACAGCCGGGCCGCGCGCGCCCTAGGGGTGGAGCCACACGCCGGGAGACTGGGACTGACTGAGCAGGAGCGCGGCCGGGTAAGTAGACGCCGGCGGGGACTGGGACAAGAGCGGACCCCGAACCCGACGTGCGGGACGGGGCTCCGCTGGGAGCCGCAGCACGGATGCGCCTGCGACCCAGTACGGAGGTCGCAGGGGCGTCCTTGACAGTTATACATTTATTTTCAGTGAGATACTCCAGGATAGCATCTCTTAGAAAACCTTCAAACATTTTACCCACAACAGAGGTTAAAGGGGTTTTGCCACAATGTAATGTTGACGTGGGATCCTCCAAAATGGGTTTTTAATCATTTTTCTAAATATATGTGATTACAAATGTTGCAGTCTGAGAGAGCTACAGCCTTCCTTACCTGCCCTTAGTTACTTCGAAGTTTGTATTAGATACGGCCTGACAAGAGCTGCTGGATGGGCTTGCGCAGAGAAAGCTTTTTATCTGATGAGACTGAACTGCAGAAGTTTTCAAGGCACCGGGTAGAAATATGTTGTGTTTTGTATACAGAATAAACTAGTTGTAGTGTGATTATCTGAGTAGATCCCTGCTTTATCTGATGACAGGGAACATGAAGAAGCTGCTGTGGAGAAAAGCTGTTGTCTTTTGTATACTGAATCCACAAGTTGTAGTTTGATTATTTCAGTGAACATTTCACAAGATCCCTTATGCAGCTCTGCCTCTGGCTGTGTTTCTCTCTCTCTCTCTCAGCTCCGTATCTTGTTTACATTTGCTTCTTAGCAGATAAGGCTTGTCCTGGCAAAACCCCTTTAAGCTTACCGGCCTATAGTTTCCAGGATCACTTTCTGACCCCTTTTTGAATATTGGTGTAAGGGACGCCCTAATCTCACCCTGGCTTGTGCTGTCTAAGCAGAGTACCCGCCCGAAGAAGGACGACCATGCACTCGAACCTCTTCCTAAAATATACCCTAGTAAACGGGTGACAGACAGAAGATAAACGGAAGACAAACGGGAAACAGACGCAAACAGAAAACAAATAGAGAATAGTCAGTCAGATGGGCCGAGGTCAAACCAGGAGTATGCGCAGTACCGAAGGACAAGACGGGAGAGATTAACAAAAAGACAAGCCAAATTCCAGAGAACCAGCAAAACGACACAGCAGAGCAAAAACAGTCAGCTAGGACACAAGAAGCAGCCATCCTAAAGCCCTCAGCTGTAGACCTAAGATATTCTGCCAGTTTAAACAAATCCGCCGCCAAAAACTAAACCGACCTTATGTCCCGAGGTTCCATATTTAAGGCCTGAGATTATGTCAGGCAGGAAGTACAGGGAACGAAACAAATGTCCAGGTGACCAGAGTACAAACAGGAACTAAGCAGATCCAGAAAAGTGTCAGGATAAACTCAGGGGAACTAAAAACAGGAAACCAGCATGTCAGGAAAATCTCAGGCAGCAACTAAAACCAGAGGTTGGGCTTTATAGTTGGGCCTGATTGTATTATTAAGAATAGGGGCCTATCTATCACATTACTTAATTCCTTTAGGACACAGGAGAGTATACAATCAGGACTGGTGATTTGTCTATTTTAATCTTCTTAAGGCAGAGCTGCACTTCTTCCTAGGTAAGACAAAAACATTAGAGGTGAAGTTTACCTCATCTCTTTGTCCATCAACAGGAATGTAATTTTCCTCAGTAAATACGTTGGAGAAAAAGTTGTTTAATAGGTTTGCTTTCTCCTCATTACCCTCTACAATACCTCCCTCACTACTTTTCAAGTAACTTAAAATAAAAAATCCTGGTGTTTGATACAGAAGAAGAGGCTGAGTACCTTGGTCAGAATATCCATGGAATGCATGGATGATGACCAAAATTTCTTTGAAGTATATTTATTCCTTTGTCCATACTCCATGTGCTCAGTTACCTAGTGGCCCTGGAGACAGCTAGTCTACTTTTCCTGGTTAGCACATCTGTGTTAATTTAACCTTCTACACCAAGGTTTTATGATTGAACTGCACACACTGAAAGCCTATCATGTATTTAGGAAACTTAATATGGATTTAAGATAAACCTGCAACAGATATGATACATAACAAAGAATATGTATTAGCAGATTCATTAAACACACAACATTAAAAATCAGCCCAAAGTCGTCCTTTTTGCTTACAGAGATATACACACATAAGAGTCCTCCCAGGCTCACAGCTCCATTTACTCCATTAATTCTGCTTGGCATACACGAAAAGGCCATCCACTTCCCACAGAAAATAAAGAAAAAGGTTAGACATTGAACACACACAACAGCAACAGGTGAAAGAGTGTGAGATGAGGACAAGGCGGGCAACTTTTACCAACATTCATGCATAACTGTTAATAGGGCCTACACATATCAGTTTGACTTCATATTCCTCTATTGTGTGATCCACAAACAATGAATCCCAATACTCATACCAAAAGAGCCATTTTCTGTCAAATGTGGTTCCACAGTTTAAAAGGGTTGTCTGGTTTAAAAAAAAAAATTAGTGGACTGAGGAAGAGATATAATATAATAGAAAAAGTGAAAGGCTCATTTTTCCAACCAGCTCCCTTTCAGTGCTGATTCCCGGTCCCGAGGGTCCTGCTGGTGACTTCACGATCATCTCTGACGCTGCAGCCAATCCCAGGCTTCAGCGATTATGTGCCGTCCAAACAGAGAGAGACCGCTAAGACCTGAGAAAGCCTACAGGGTCAAGTGAACAGTCCGTCTGGAGCTGCCGGGCCACGGATCACTGTGGATGAAAATTTAAGTTTAATTTTTTTCTATTTCAGTCACTTCCCAGACCACTAAAATGTTTGTTGTCCAGTAACCATTGTTTTTAGAAAAACTTAAGTTTGATCCAATCCAGGCTGACCGATTCCTTCAAGGAAGCTAACAGTGAGATCCATTCTGGGTGGATTTCATGATGCACCCCAAGAAAGTATCTCACAAGAGAGTTACATAAGATATACCAAAATTCCATGCCTGAGAGCACTTGCATCATACATGGGAAAAGGTCCTCTTCACAGTTTCTAAACCATACAAAGGAGGGCTTCAGGAAAAATCACCATTGCATTAGTACTTTGTAACTGTTAAAAGGTATTTCCAGTAAAATGCAGGGCCGTTCCTAGGGGCGGGCGAGGCGGACGATCACCCGGGGCGCCGAGGCTCCGCTCACCCGAGGGGGGCGCCGCCTGCCTCGCCCGCCCGGAGGAGCGCCCCTGACTCTGCGCGGCTGTTTTATAACAGTCGCGCAGAGCCAGCAGCTGCAGGGAGGAGGCGGGACGGATCATTCCCGTCCTGACTCCTCCCCTGTATGTATCGGCGCTCACTGAGCGCCGATACATACAGAGCGTCGCAGGGGGCGCACAGCTTTCACCGCGCCCCCTGTGACGCTCGATCTCCTCAGCCGGCAGCTCTGCCGCCGATGAGACCCCTGTGAGCTGCGTGTTTGTAATAATAATAATAATGTCATGCAGTACTGCCATAGAAAAATCAAATATATGCTCAGATCTGGGCAAGAAATGGCCTTTTACATGTAAGAATTTTGAGAATAAACAGTGATCTGGTCTATTTTCTGTACACTGGAGAGTAGCTGCTGCTTGGCAATCTTGATTTAAGAAGATGCAGTAACTTCCTGCCCTAAATCATTTCATGTAACATCTGCCCTGCTTTTTCCTTGCTGTTCTTCCAGCCGATCATGAGGCCTTGTGTGTCACACTTGTGTCCACCCATCCGTCCTTGTGTCCCAATATTAGGTCTTTGCTTTCAGGCTACTTTCCAATTACAAATCAAATGTGATCGTGCAGACAACACCTATCCAGATCATCCCTTTGTGTTCTGCCGCCTCACTAATGCAGATTAGCCCTGAGCTGTCAGTTGACAAAGATTAATAACACTGCACCAAGTCCTTTGTTTCTCTCTGTGGCCGTTTAGTGTGAAATACTATCCAAAAACATTATCCATCCTCTATTAATCCCACAAATTTGTTCACACCATGCACACTGTTTAGGGCAATTTACAACAGGAACATACTGAGCACAATTGCATTTAATTACTTGGGTTCTAATTACATTCATTAAAGGCTAATAAAATAAATGAAAGAAGCAGCTTTAAAGAGTTTTGTAAAATACACAGGCCTAGTCTCTGTCGTGAAACATGGGTGACAGCTTGTAGGGGGTAAAACTTTTTAGGGAGGATGTGCGCCGCAATTTGAAAAGCCTCCTTGGAGCACTGATTTTGAGTTTGTTACATTTTGATATAGAAGTTGAGGAATTTATGCTAACAATCTTGATCCCTGTATCTGTAGGCACTGTCAGGGAGATTATCATCATCCTAATATTAACAGATACTTTGTAACACTGAGCAAAGGCACCGTCAGCAAAATTATTATTATTATCCTGGCACTTGTGATGTGAATGGGGCCTTGCATAGTATCCATGTTTTGGGGCTACGAAACTGCTATTGGTGAACCTTGAAAAAAAGTATCCCAAACTATGCTAATCTTGGGCCAGTGCGGCAGAGCCCTAGGTAACAATAGGGCAAGTGCATTATAGACTATTGTCAGGAAAAGGCCCGCGCCCACTCGAGGGTGACTGCCTGACTTGGGGTGTATTTGTGACATTGTGCTCCCCCTAGAGGTATGCAAGGTCAGCCGGATACGGTTTCACATTTAACCCCTGTCCACACGGGCAGAGAGAGACACAGGGAGTGCAAGAGGATACCCCACTCAACCACAACCCTGAACAGCTGAAAGAGATCTGTTTACCCACACTGGTAAAACAGAACTCTGCCAGCCCAGTAGACTGCCACCAGTTCCTCGCTAGTTATAAGCCCGGTCCGTTACAGTCTTACAACAAGGCCAGGAACCAGCCCAGGTAGCGATATATTAGAGACTGAGAAAAACGGACACGTGAGATCGGCGATCAAGACAACAGACCAGCCCAGGATTAAAGTTTAAAGTTTTAAAATTGCCTTGGGGGGGAACAGAAAAAAAAATTCATACTTTGGAGTAAAAACCTTAAACATTTTGGGAAAAGGGTGCAATAGGGATAGGGGTTACAAAAAAGAGGTTTGCAAGTTTGTGTCTTTTTACCTTAGGTTTGGCTTTGTGCGGGCAAGGGGTAATTTGCACCTTTGGTTCGGATGCTCCTGGTACGCTCGGTTTAAAACCCCCCTTTTTCCTAAATAAAAGACGGCCCGGGCCCATTTGGGGCTTCATTTAAAAATTTGTACGGGAATTTTAATGTCACCCCCCCCCACACCAAAACACAAAACACCCCCCTCAAACCCACCCCTCATGCCCCCTGGACGGGTCAACCCCTTTTCCTCCCCCCCGACCCAAAGTTTGTTTTTGGGAATTTTGGGGACCAAATGGATCACTTTGTGACAGGGCAATCCCACAGCTTTGTTTTTCCGGCACTATCAAAACCCGGGGGGGTCCAATTTTTGACTGGGTAAAAAACAAAAATCCAAATTATTGCTCGGGGAATACCACAGCTTTTTTGCCCCCTGGCCATATCAGAATCGGGGGAGTCCAAGCTACGTCGGGGTTATCAAACGGGGGGTTTTTTGTTCTGTTCCTTTTAAACTAGCCTTTGGTTTCCCCCTTTCCCTTTTGTTTCTTAAAACGTAGGAGGGGACGGGCTATCCCATTTGTGACTTTTTTCTTATTTAAAAAAAATAAATATTTGGTGGGGCCGTGCCAGGGTTCTTCCAAAACCCTTTAAAGAAATTTGGGAAACCGGGCTTCTGCTATGTTTTCTTTGATGCTTGGCTCTGGAGCAGAAAAGGGCCAAAACCTAAAAAGAAATTACTGAGGGTTTGTTTTGGGGTTTCAGGCCCCCTTGCGGGGGTGGTCTCCTATCTGGTTTTGGGAGCAGTCGGGCCCTTTGAAATCAAAAATTTTGGGGAAAATTTGCCGTTTGTTTAATTTGAGTGCCCTTTCCCCAATGATGTGTTGCAAAAGTGGGGTGGCCAAAGGGGAAGCTTTAAAACCCGCAGTGTGCGATAACTGAGTGAATGTGTGGAAGGAGCGGGAGGGGTAACGTTTGTCATCATTTGTCATCTTCCTCACAACTATGTTTGCCCTATTTGTCACTATTTTTAATTTCGCTGGAGGGCAAAAAAAGTTGGGAAAATTATGTTCTTTTCCCAAAAATATAAAAAAAAATACTGATTGGGGAAAAAAAGGGAAATATAGTCCAAAAGATAGCTACGATTAAGGACAGAATTTAAACCCGAACGCTTTTAGTTTTAGACAAGCTCAATTGGATTAAAGTTTTTTTATTTTTAAAGCCCGCATCTAACAATTTACCTTTTACCTTGGCATTGAAAAAACCCCGGGGCCTACAGAAATCCATTACCAACCCACATCAGGGGAGCGGTTTAGACAAAAAAAACAAATTTTTGGTAGTCCAAAAGAAACTAAAATTTGACCTGTGGATCCCTATGGCTCCATCACAGTATCCACCAGGATATATTATTCAAGGGATCCCAATGAATAACAACAATAAACCCCAAAAAAAATTTTAGTGAATGGGGCCCAACAATATCCCCAGCATTTTTAAAGTAAATAATGCAAGCTGCCCCCCAAACCTTTTTGCTGTGTAATGTCCACCATTTCCAGTCTGTTATATGCCAGGAGTATAGCAATCATGAAAATCCACTTAATGTGCAAAGATATTGTTGAAGGAAAAGGGTAAATTCTCATTTGGAATTTTAAAAAATTTAGAAAGGGGAGGTTTTCCCCCAAAATAGCAGCCCCAACGTGAAGCTCTCCCCTTTAAACAAAGTCTTGAGGGGAACAAAATGAATTTTTCATTTGGAAAGCTATGCTCCCCGGCATATAACAACAAAAAAAAAAGGGGGGAAAACACAAGTTTTTATGAAAATGATAGCTGTGATACGCTAAACCCTTTTAAAAAAAAAAAAGCAAAGGGCCAAAAGATTTGGGAGTAGGCAGAAGTAGGCGACCGCCTAGGGCACAAGTATGAAGGGGGTAAAGGGCAAAATTTTTTTTTCCCTTTTTTTAAAAGGGGTGGAAATGACTGGGGGCCTTCATATTTACCCGGGGCATGGAGGAAACACGCGGAGGGCCCCCAAATTAAAACCCCCCCGGTGCACCTTTTTTTCTTGACGCCCCCTAACCTTTGGTGCGTTTAGGAAAAGGGGCCCCCAGTGCCCCCCGTAAAAACCCTGAGTGCCCCGAAGGGGCTCAGAATGGGCCTACCCCCTCCAGGAAAGGTAAGTGTATTTGTGGGGGTTTGGGGGGTTTAAAAGAGGGTTAGAAAAGGGGGGATTTCATTAAACCTTCCCCAAAGGGCCCCATCACCCCAAAAAAGCATAAAAGATTTCCTGGGAAACCGTGGTTGGGGGAAAGTGACCCCTTTTCCCTTGGCCTTTAAAAAGCCTATCAGCCTATTATTGTTTATGTTTGTGTAGTGTTTTTTTTTTAAATTTTTAATAAGCTTCCCTTTTGGACTACAGGGGATTCATTGGACTGTGTTTGGGCCCGCCGGGTCCATTTCTTTAAAATAATGGTCAATCCCCCGGGGGCGGTGTTGGGGAAATGTTTTAAATTTTTAAATAAAATGTTTTTTTCAATTCTGTCTGTTTTTTTTTAAATTTTTTTCTATTGTTGGCAATGGGGGTGTCTGGCAGCAGTGGGGGGATTTGGGGTCTGGACCCCAAAAGGAAATTATTTTAGGGGCCCCCCACAGCTACTGACTAAAATGTTACCTCCCCCGGAATTAAATGTACCATTTTCCCCAAAATACTTTTAAAAAAAAAAAAATTATTGGTAGTAACAATCCAAGGGGTTCACAAGTCGTCTCACAATTGTCGTCTGTGCACCATTTTTACAGGTAACATAAAACAACACATGGTAAGACTAATCCATATCCCCTCACCCCTCAACCCGCCAACATACAACATCCACCTCCAGGTTTTCCGTGGTCACACAACCTGCCACTTTCTAAAATAACCATCACTATAAACACACTCAAGAAAATGAAAGTGAAACCTCTAATCACAGGCTTAGGGACAGGTGTATGTTGCTACTATATAAACGCAAATATAACCAGAAGAATAGACACACAAATATCTTAGAATCTTCATTTTTCCAGCACCTCCTTACCTATTCCGACCTCTGTAAAAACTTCTCAGGGGTGGGAGAGTGGGTACATGCCATAGATTAGAACCACAGTCTCATAAAGGATTGTAAGGGGGAAGAGGACTAACCCCCAGAAGATTGTTCTGCCACTATGCCCCTCAGAATCATATCAGGTAGGTAGGCAAGGCCCCAGATAGATAGGTAGGCAAGGCCCTAGGTAAGTAGGTAAATGGGCAAGGCCCAAGGTAGCTAGGTAGGCCCTATTTAGGTAGGTAGACCCCTGTTGGATAAGTTGGTAGGCCCTAAGTAGATAGGCCAACCCCAGACAGGTTGGTGGGTAGGTCCAAGTTAGGTAGATAAGTAGGTCCCAAGTAGGTAGGAAGATTGACCCCAGTTAGGTAGGTTGACAGGCCCCAGTTAGGTTGGTGGGCCCCCGTAAAGTAAATAGTAGGTAGGTGGACCCCAAGTAGGTAATAGGTGGGCCCTATGTAGGTAAGTGGCCCTAGATAGGCAGGTGATAAGGGGGACCCAGTTAGATAGGCTGTAGGTAGGTGTACCCAAGTTAGGTAGGCTGTGATAGCTGGTGGATGAGCCCCTGTTAGGTAGCATGTAGGTAGCTAGGGCCCCAGTTATGTAGGCTGTAGATAGTTAGGGCCCCAGGCAGGTAGGCAGCAGGTAGTGATTGGTGGGAACGAGTCAGCACTTATCTTGGTGTAAAAACCACCTTCTCAAAGGGTTAAGTCCCAACAATGTCCATACGAAGCCGAATGGAGAGGAGCGCAACCTTCCTGCTGCCAGCCGGCAGCGGCGACGTTTCGGAAGTGGTCTTTTCCTTTTTCAAGCATGCGCTCTATGGACACAAGGCTCCTTTTACAGACTCCACTACTGCACAGGTGTGTATGTCCTCTAGTTGGCCCTATAGCTGAGCTCATTTTGACATACCATCATAAGTGCAAAAGCACACATATAAAGACTAAGAACAAATATAAAAACAAACATATACTTACAAAAAACAACATAGATTAAAAGATTCATTCAGACCTTTGGGTGCGAGCCTTGTAGTAATTTGGATCTATAGTGATCAGAGTCTTGTTCATCAATCTGCTCTAAAACGCACCATCGCAGATCACAGACCGCATGGTGATCTGCATAGAAGTGTTTGAGTACTTTCTCCAAATTTAGAGTGTTTTTCATCTTCCTTTACACTTTTAAAGTTAAGTATAGCGGACTTGTGTTCACTAATTCTTAGGTTAACTGATCTGCTAGTTTGACCTATATAACATAAACAGTTTACACAGGACATACAGGGAAAGGTACCGCATTTTTTTGGTCTTAAAAATTGTTGTTTTGTCAAGGGTGATGGACTTATATCAGAATGAATCAGTCTTTCTCCTAGTGATTTACCACGTTTAAAAATACATCACGGTTTTTCCTTAAAAAGATGACCAAATTTTGGGTCAGTTTGTAAGATATGCCAATGATGGTTTGTGGCATTTCTTACAAGGTTGGAATGTTTATCGTGGGTAGAAATAAAAGTGAATCTATCATTCTTCCTAATTTTGTTATGCTTTACTAAAAATTCTTCCCTACTCTTTGCTTTGATTTCAGATCCTATTTCAATAAGTTTAGTCCTATCATAACCACATTGGACAAATGTTTCCATTAACTCTTGCATGTTTTGTTCGTAACTCTGTATGTCCGAACAGATACGATTGTCCCTTAGGGATACTATAAAATACTTGTGGGGTATGATAACTAGCCTGATGTAAAATGTTTTTACATTCAGTTGGTTTAGAATAAAGGGTAGTATGAAACTTGTTACTTTGGGAATCTTTAGAGATTTTGACATCTAAATATTCAATGCTGTTAATTTCCTTATTTAATGTAAACTCAATTAACAGATAACAGGAATTGAGGTAACATACAAATTGATCAAGCTCTTGTTCAGAGCAGGGCCTGGACAAGGCATTTTGGTGCCCTAGGCTAGTACAGCCAGAGGCGCCACCCCGCACCTCACCCCCCAAAAAAATATAAAATCCGGCCATAACCTAGCGCACGTCCCGGCCCCCTCCCCAGCTAGGTAGAATGGGGAAAAAACAATTCCGACACACAACAAAGGAGCAGGTAGAGTCTATTGGGATGTATTTATATGAAATAATATGTTGTGAACTAAAAATGTATACATTATGCCGCTATACAAGCAGGAAATATCATCACCATATTGTTAGGGCACAAACAAGTTTACCATGATACTACTATACAAAAACAAAATAATTCCACCACATCATGACCACATATCACCACCACATAGGGACTGAATAATACAGACGTAACAAAGGTTAACTTGTCAGATAATGCACCATGATATCGCGGCTAGCATTTTATCTCATGCTTTCTGATAGCATTTGTTTACAGATAAGCACAGATAACACACAACGCCGTGATATCATGGACAAGCTAAACTACATCTGTACCACCAGACTGTTCCTAAATATAAACAATTATACAACTACCACTTCTACCAATATGCTGGTGAACATTTAATGGTAGATACCAGTTGCACTCAGGCTTTGCTGACATATAAATGACTTACCGGAGATGTCTTCTATGACTGGAGTAATTCACTTTCCTTTTCTTCTCCATCCGGTCCAGGCCTCCATGATGACTTCTCCTGGACAAAGCTCGTCCCTGTAGAATTTACCACAGAAACATCTTAGAATTTTCACTTCCAGAAACTACCTACCCACTCCCACTTCTATATAAAGTTTGCATGAGTCGATAGGTGGAGATAACAGGGCTATGGGGCAATAGGTGGAGATGGGGGGCTATAGGGTGATAGGTGGAGGTAAGGGGTCTATGGGGTGATAGGTGGAGGTAAGGAGTCTATGGGGTGATAGGTGGAGGTGAGGACTATAGAGTGATAAGTGGAGGTTAGGAGCTATGGTGTGAAAATTGAAGAGCTATAAAGTAATAAGTGGAGGTGGTGGGTGGTTTATGGGGTGATAGGTGGGGGTCGTATTTTGTGTTGGCGCCAGGCCAGATAACACAATAGTAGGGGAGGGATGGGAGAGGGGGCACAGGTTACAACTTACACGCACAATCTTATGGGAGAAAACTGAGAACCAACCCCCTGGAGATTGTGCTGTGGCCTGTAACCCCCAGGGTTATATTGTTCAGTCTGCATCCCAAGAAGATTAGGGACGGCCATGACCTTCAGAGGGGATGGAGTTTAGTATTGACAGGTTTTTGTAGTGTTTATATTTTTTTATAGGTTTCCTCCTTTGGACTATGCTGCATTTGGTGGGCCATGTCAGACCAGGATTGGATCCATATCTGTAATAAAATGGTCAATGAGGGCTTGTGTTGGGGAGAGTTTATTTAAATAAAGTGTTTTATTCTTTTTCTGTGTTTTTTAAAATTACTTCACTCCATTGTTGGTAATGGAGGTATCTGACAGACGCCTCTTCATTACTAGCGCTTTGTGTCAGCCAGCAGTAGTTTTTGTCACCCCAAGGCTGACACTAACCCAGTGTCACTATTGCCCCAGTACCTAATGCACCAGGGGTACTGGGAAGAGCCGAGTTACCAACAGAATCGGATCCTCTAATGTGATGGACTGCTTATGGGGCAGCTGTAGGCTGGTATTTTTAGGGTGGGAAGAAACCAGTGTCCATGGTTCTTTCCATCCTGATAGTATCGGGCTGCAGCTGTCGGTTTTACCTTGGCTGGTTATGGAAAATGGGTCTGACCCCACGTCATTTTTTTTCAACCATTTGTTTCTTGAAAAAGCTAGAAACTAAACAGCCCCCGCATCAGCATCCAAATCCGTTATGTGAATGTACTGGATAAGAGGGGGGCGGAGGAGAGGGGTGTTTAGAGTGGAGGTGGTGGGGTAAAAAGGAGAGTTGGGGGGTGGGGACACCATCTAGCGTGATGGACTGCTTCTGGGGAGGCTGCCGGCTGGTATTTTTAGGGTGGGAAAAAAGCAGTGTCCATGGTTCTTTCCATCCTGATAGTATCAGGCTGCAGCTGTCGGTTTTACCTTGGCTGGTTATGAAAAAGGGGGGACCCCATGTCGTTTTTTTTTAATGTTTAGTTTCTAGCTTTTTCAAGAAACAAATGGTTGAAAAAAACCAATGTATGGTCCCCCCTTTTTTCATAACACACAGGTCAGCACACAAAACTACCAGCACCTTGAGAGCTTGAGTGTTATCTGATCTAACAAACAAAGGAGACTAATTACTGTTGTTTACTTTAGCTCAGAAGCTTCTCTGGAATTTAGATAAACATATCTCTCATGTCAGAGAAATTAGCATCCCTAGGGTGCATGAATGGAAGCTGCTTTTCGCTCTGTGAAACAGGCTGGTGAGACAACCCCTTTAAATAAGAGATAACTGGGAACACTTATCCTTAGAAATGAGTAAGATTCTATCTACATTTGAGGTACTTCTTTTCTGTCAGCTTTTTTTGACGGTGGGTAGTATAGTATGCATTGGTATTCAGTCCATTAAAAAAAACAAAAAAAAACCATACCTGATGAACTCATTTTAAGAGAATTGGCACCTTAACGGACTATAATGAATCATGATGGATTACTATAGTGCCATCATACTTCCTGTATAAAGGAAAGTTATGACAGAATTGTGGACAGAGCCCTGGAGTTTTATTCTCTTCTTCTGTTTACATATTCCTTTTTTTAAATTTTTGTATTTTTATATTTAAAAAGTAATGACTTGTTGTTACACAAGATAGTTTATAACCAGCATCTTCCATGTGTCTACTTTGTATTGGCTTCATTTTTTTAAGTGTCTTTCTATTTTTTTACCACATAAGGGGGCTTATAAATTTTGTACCAATTTTATTTTAATTCAAGAAAATGCGAAACACAGATTTTAGGGATCAGTCCAGTTGCAATGTAGCTTTAAGAGGCCTGTATGTTAGACATTCCTATAACTGTCTTCATCTATGAAACTGTACCCCTTAAGGGAGAGGTTTTCCTTTTTAATACCACAGACCCCCAACTCCTGTGCTATTTGGATGGGGACCCCCAAAATCTTTGTAATCTAACATATCAGTAGCATCGAAATTGATGAAAAGTGTGTACTAGCTGTGCATTAATAGTGAACTACAAACATTAGAGAAATAATGATCTGAAATTACTACACAAACTACAGTAGCGTCGTTCAGTTCAGTGACGGCTGTGCCTGCTTATCACTGCACAATATGTTCAAACATGGCTCAACGCGCTTCAAACAAACATATCTGATCTTCAATGTACAATAATGATAATCTATAATAGAGGAAATAATTATTAAAAGTAAAGCTGCTTATAATAGTGACCATGTCATATAATAAAAAATAAGAATATAATACTGGTGATTATAATGACAATAATGTGAATGGAAAAATATTTAATTAAATAATTAAATCATTCAAGAGCAAAGTTGCATACATTTATATTCACTTAGGGCGAATATAATGTATGAACAGGGCTGTGCCAGAATTCTGGCCTCGAAAAGCTGTAGTAGACCAGTTTTATAGATGTATGAACAGGCGTACTCCAAACTTCGGCGATAAGTGCCTCGGTACCGCACCAAAGACACTTATTAGCGCGCCAAAGTTTTGGGGCGTTCTGGAGGCGTAGAATTAAACACATTTATGATTCTCTGATGCCAAAACTTTGGCGCAGAAAGTTAGACCAGGGTAAAGGTGGTTGTGACGAAAACAGCCTAGTCCGCCGGCCCACTTGAGGGACGACGGCCTAACTTGGGGTGTATCTCGACGTTGCGCTGCCCACTAGGGGGAGCTCAAGGTCAGCCAGATACTGTTCCACTGTTAACCCTTGCCCACACTGGCACAGGGAAACAACAATGCTGCCACCAGTTCTCTCGTTTAGTTATAAGCCCGGTCCGTTACCGACTTATAGCAGGGTCAGAAACCAACCCTTGGGTTGCTATAATACTATAGACCGAGAATTAGGCTGTGAGGCCCTTGATCAAGACAGACTAACTCAGATTAAAGTTTATAGATTTAATTTTAAAGGCCCTAAAGGAAA